>PVKA01027237.1:16949-30856 GCA_004027165.1 Ctenomys sociabilis
AAAAGACAAAAACAAAAAACCCAAGACTAAAAATATATCAGGAATAAAAAAGTAGATGACATTATGGATCCTACAGACATTAAATAAATATGAGAATATTATAAACTTTATGTCACAACATCCGACAATTTGGATGAAATGAACAAAATCCTTGAGAAACACAGTGCACTAAAACTGATACAAGAATATTCCAGGATCTATTTTATATATTTTTTCTAAACCTATTTTTAGAAAACATTGCCAAGGACCGGGGAGATGGCTCAGTAGAACAAGCGCTTCCCTGGCAAGCACAAAGGCCTGAGTCCAATCACCAGTTCCACCAAAAAACAACAACAACAAAAAATACCCCTCATTTTAGGGGCTAGGGATACAGCTCAGTGGCATAGAATCTGCCTAGTAAGCGTAAGGTCCTGAGTTCAATCCCCAGTACCACCAAAAAAAATTGGGGGGCCAGGGAAATGGCTCAGTGGAATAAGTGTTCCCCTGACACATTCAAGGTCCGGAGTTCAATCCCAGGTTCCGCCAAAAGTAAAAATAAAAATTTTACTTAGCAAGTACTGCTCTGATACATGGAAAGCACTGTACCCAACAATGAGAAAGTATATCAATCTAGCCTAAAATCTTCAATGAGAATAAATACAAGCTTTCATTGTTTTGTTTTGCTTTTTAATAGTATTTTTTTTTTTTTTTTTTTAGCACAGGGACTACAGGGCCGCGCTACATAGATCAGATTCGTAGTGATTCTCCTGTTTTCAGTCTCCCAAACGCTAGGATTACAGGTGCACCACCACGCCCAGTCTCAACGGTTGTCTCAGCGCACCCGGGGGCAGGGTCTGCACAGCACGCTGCACAGCATGCGGGGGAAGAGATCAAAAACCCTGCCTTCGCCTGTCTTAGCAGGAGCTTTAATCTGGGGAGCTATTTGGCCCACCCCAAGCCTTCATTATTAATATACTTTATTTAATCCTAAACCAAAAGCTCCCTAGTTTAGTCTGGGACCTGGGGTGCATGAGGGCGTTCGGGCCCTCCGACGGCGCTGGCATCCTTACCATCCTCGTCGGTCTGGAAGGTGACCTCCTTGCCCTCCTTGCGGCCCTCAGGATTAGCGAGGACCAGGCGCACATGGACGTTGCGATAGGGCAGCAGGTTCCGGATGGTGTAGCGGCTGGCACCCCGCTCCATCTTCACGCACTCCCGAATGGTCTGGTTGTGGCTGCTTCCCGGGGTGTAGTGATAGCAGAGGGACACGGTGTAGGTGTGGCACCGCGTCACATTGTAGCCCAGGGGTTCCCACTGCAGGGTCAGTTGGCGAGCTTGGATCTCAGCAAAAGCCAGGCCTTTCGGAGCCCTCATAGGCTCTGGGAAACCCAAGAAGCAGAGCGAAGATGGAGGAAATGGAAAGAGAAAGAAGGCCAGGGAGAGAAAGAATCCATCAATTGCCAGAAATCAGCCCTCCTTTGCCCCCACAGTTCAAGGGACCTGGGATTGAAATAGAGGTAACAGAAGTGCTTTGGACTTAGCCAGGCCACACCTGACTCCTGCTCTGCCAACCACAGCTGGCATCACCCCTCAGGAAAGGCTACTGTACCCCACAGGGTCACTGTGACGATTAAGGTAATACATGCAAAGCACGTGTGACAACAGCTAACACAGTAAGTACTCAAACAGTTAGCTGTAATACCTATTCTTTAAACAGCACAGTTTGCCAGGCATGGCGGCAAATGCCTGTAATCCCAGCACTCAGGACGCTGAGGCAGGGGGATTCCTGCAGCTTCCAGGTCAGCGTGGGAAACATAGTAAGTTGTAACCAGCCTGTACTATATGGTGAGGCCCTGTCTCAAAAAAATAAATAAATAAATAAATTTTATTCAACAGAACAGTTTAGCTTCTAATTCAAGAGCATCTGGGACTAAATTGGACTAGTCTGAGTCAATCTTAATCCTTATTGTGAAATGGCGTTAGTAATACAGTTGATACAATATTATATAGAAACCAAAATGGTGGGGGAATAAGAGCCAAATAATAGTTAAATTACCCAGAGAATGACTGAGAAACAGAAACAGAAATGCAGGCCATTGTGTCCTATGTGAGGATCTAAAGATAAAATTCAAATTCAGTAACAAGTTCCCTGGCTACCAAACCAAGAAGGGAAATATATGTGTTGCGTGATGATAATGACAGTTAACATTTGGGGACCTTTGGGAGCCTCAGGCACTTTTTTTTTATGTATTTGGTATAGGATCTCACTGCAGCTCAGATTCATGATCCTCCAATTTCAGCCTCCCCAGCCCTGGAATTATAGACACTTGCCACCAGAATAGAACCTGGGTCCTTGCACTTGCCTAGGCAGGTGCTTAGACCACTGAGCTATCTTCGCGGCTCAACCTCAGGCACTTTTCTAAAGACTTTAAAATGCTTCATCTACTGGATGTGGTGGTACACACCTGTAATCGCAGCACTGGGAGGCTGAGACAGAAAGATCACCATGAGGCAGACCAGGCTACATAGCAAGACCTTTTTCAAAAACCAAAATTTAAATTTAATTAAAAAGGCTTCATTTTATTTAATCCAACAAACAGGTGCTGTTATCTGCCCTGTTGTACAGATGTGGGAAGAGTCACATAGCCAATAAGAGGTGCAGCTGGGATCCACATCAGAGCAGGCTGGCTCAGAATCCCTGTTCTTCCCTACCACTGCCCTGCCTCCCCAGGAGGAACCCACTGTCGAACAGTCACACCCACCCCAGCAGAGAGCCAGCTACTCCAGTGAGAGGGAAGAGCAGGCTGAGGGACCTGGAAATTGTCCTCATTTTATAAATAAAGAAACTGATGCTTTCACAGTGAAGCCAGGGACAGCCCAGGGCTCAGCCCTGCACCCATACTGACCATGGTGGGATCTGAACCCATGCTCCAGGCCTCTACTTCCACATCTGTAAAATGAAGCCAAGACTGCATCTAATGATCCTTTCCGTCCTGCACTGGCTCCGTGACATGAAGCTTTGTACTACTGAGTTGTAAGATCCTACAAAGTGTCCCCAGCTCGGGGACCTCAAGATTCCTTCATAAAGCCGGGCATGGTGGCACAGGCCTGTAATCCCAGCACTCAGGAGGCTGAGGCAGGAGGATTGTTGTGAGTTCGAGACCAGCCTGAGCTACAAAGTGAGCTTAAGGCCAGCCTGAACTGCATAGTGAGACCCTGTCTCAAAAAGAAAAAAAAAAAAAAATCCCTTCATAAACAAATGAGAAGATACAGTCACTTAAGCAAGCATCAGATGAAGTACGACAATAAGATCATCTTTTTATCTGGTTAATGTGCTCAGCATGACCCTCACAAGGGAGATGCAAAGAGAAAGTCGGCTCCTGTTTGGGAGCACACGGCTGACAGCTGTAGCAGACACAAATCTGCTTCCACCCAGGAGCTTCCCTTGGGGCGGTGAGCAAGTAGGGCTTGCAGTCCTTACCAGACCACTAGAGATTTCAGCACTTGCTAGGAGCAAGGTCTAGCTCTAGATGGCGCTCTTCTCCCCACAAGTAAGGCGCCGAGTCCCATCCCACATGGACCCTAAAGCCTGGCTTCCGCAGCCCGCTGCCTGACAAGGGCTGCTGGCTGCAAGCCCACTCTCGCCACGCTTGGGTTTTCTCTCCCATTCCTGGCTTACGTTCCTTCTGGAGAGTTGGTACAAATATCTAACACATGTTAATTCTTTTTCATCTCCCTCATATCCCTTCCCTGTCATCTCTTGGTGCTCTTCCCCTTAGCAAATGATCTCTGTATTTCCTATTATTTTTTATTCTGCTCTCTATTTATATTTTAGGTTTCTCATGTATGATAAACTATGTGACGTTTAAGCTTGTGTGTCTAATTTATTTCACTTAACGTTATGGTCTCAAAGTGCATCCATTTCCTACAAGTGACTCCTTTATCCTTTCTTGTGGCAAAGGAGTACTCCATGGTGTGTAAGTGTCCCGTTTTATTTGTCCGCTCGTCTGTCAGGGGACACACAGCCTGCTTCCAGCATTTAGCTATTATGAATTATGGTGCTACTATCATGGATATTCATGTTGTTCAATGATGTCTTTAACTCTTTCAGGAAGGTACCTTGAAAGGGAATCACTAAGTTGAACAGAATTTCTGTGTTTTGTTTCTTCATTTGTTTGTCATTTGTTTGTCTTAAAGAGTTATTTATTTATTTGGTACAGAGTCTCACTACACAGCTCGGACTTGTAGTGATACTCCTGTCTCAGCCTCCCCAGTGCTGGGATTGCAGACATGGGCCACCACATCCAGTATCAGTGGCTTGGTAGGCCCAGGGTGGGCCTGGCACAGCATGAGGTACTGGGACTCAAACCCACATCCTTGAGTTTGCTAGGTAGGCACTTAGACCACCAAACTATCTTCCTGGCCCTGTGTTAGTGTTTTAAGGAACGTCTATACTGATTTCCATAGTGGTTTTACTAGTTTACACTCCCAACAACAATGTAGAAGTGTTTCTTTTTCCCTGCCAGCTCACTAACACTTCTTATTTGCTTTCTTGAAGATAACCTTCCTGGAGGAAATCACCCTGCTGCTTTAATTTGCATTTTTTTAATGGCCAGAGATGGCTGACATTTTTCATGTATTTATTTTCCAAGAAGTGTCCATTCATTTTTTGATTTGGTCTTTTATTTCGGGGGGGGTTGAGTTTTTTTTTTTTTTAATGTATTTGGTTGTTGCAGGGTCTCGCTGCGCAGCTCAGACTCGTAATGATCCTTCTGCTTTCAGCCTCCCCAGCGCTGGGATTACAGGCATGTGCCACTAGGCCCGGACTCTGGCCAGCTCAGCCTACCCTGGGGATGGTGCTGGTCCAAGTTCTTTATATACTCTAGATATTAGGCCTCTGTCTGAGGCCTCTAGCTGGCAGAATAATTTTGCAATTCTGTAAGTTGTCTCTTCACTCTGCTGTTTCCTTTACTGTGTAGAAGCTTTTTGATTTGATCTATCTGATATGTTGATTCTTAGTGTTATTTCTTGTGCAATTGGGGCTCTGTCCTGTTCAGAAAATCCTTGTCTATGCCTATGACTTTGAGAAATTTACCTATTCTATCTTCCAGAAGATTAAGTTTTTCTGTTCTAACGTTTAGTTCTTTCATCCATTTTTATCTTAGTTTAATACATGAGAAGAGATAAGGGTCTAGGTTCAATCTTCTGCATGTAGAAGGCCGGTTTTCCCAGAACCATTTATTTAAAGAGGTTATCTCTCTTCCTATGTGTGATTTGGGCCTCTTTGTCAAAGATCAGATAGCTGAATGTGCCGAGGGTTGTTTCTGCAGCCTCTTGTTCTGTTTCACTGAGCCACAAGACTGTTATGCCAGTACCATGCAGTTTTTAGCACTGTACTTTATAACTTGAAGTTTGGGGCTGTGGGTGCTTTCCGCTTTGTTCTTATTGCCTAGGACTGCTTTTGCTATTCTGGGTATCTCTGGTTGCAGAAGAATTTCAGGATTGTTTTCTCTAGCTCTGTGAGGAATGTTGTTGGTGCTTTTTATGGGCATTGCATTAACTCTATGTATCAGTTTTGGAAGTTTGGCCATTTTAATTCTATTGTTTCTACCTGTCCAGGAAAAAATGGGATTCTAGTTTCATTTTAACTCACTGTTCATATTGTGGACAGGGCAGATGCTGTATGCTCACTTGTTATGTTGCTCAGGATCCTGCTTCACCCTCTGACTCTGGTCCAGGCTGGCCAATGTGCACTGTCCAGGTGTGTCTAGAGGAACCAAGGTGTCATGCCTTTATGTGCATAGGTGAGAGTAGGTCTTGGGACCCTGCCACACTGCCCACACCATCCTCAGCCCCTGGAATGCCAGCCTGAACTCCTTTCTGTCCTTTCAGACTTGGCAGGAGCACAATACCTCCTCACCCTCTTGCAGCACTTCAAGGAAGGGCATAGAAAGTTCAAGGCACACTGCTAACACAGGCTAAGTAGAGACAGTGGCAAGCAGGCAGCAATGATGGCAAACAAACACACACCTGCAAAGAGCGCTGCAGGTGTCCATCCAAAGGGGTCAGCCACTCCTCAGCCCAAGGCAATCACCGCCATGAAAGATGATAAGCTTAGCGTTCCCAGCTCTCCTAATCTTCAAGAGATGCCGAAAGCCCAGATTTTTCTATGAACTCTCCAGATTACTAAATGCAGACAACCTACTCAAGTTTCTTAAAACTGCTTTGCAGGGATCTAGCTGAGACATGTAGGATGAAACTGCCAACTTCCTACACGGGCATCTCATGGGCAGCTCAAACTGTGTGTCAACTACAGACTGGCACGTTGATTGAAGGGTGTGAATCCACAGTCTCTGTTTCCAAAAACCATCTGACACCCAGACATTCTCTTCAGCCACCAGTGCATACCGGCAAAACAGAGTACAGGGACCTCAAAGGCCCATCCTCTGAATTCCACAGGGCTGCAGGCCACTCAGAGATCAGAGGTTGGAATGCCCAGCCGAACAAGGAAGGTAATGTTTAACATCTGGTATATTAGCCCCAAATCTGCTGAGTTTAGTAATACTAATGAGGATGCAAAAACTACAACATTTAACTCTTCTGTCCTAGAAAGAGGTTTGGACCATAATCAAGTGCCCCAGAGTTCATGTCCTATCTCTACCCCTCCTTAGCTCTGTGACTTCAGGCAAGTTGCTTACTTAACCCCTCTGAACACTGACTGAAAAAATGGAGAAAATAATACCTACTTCAAAAAGCAAAATAAGAGTTACCTGAGCTATGTGAACCCAAATTATCCAGCCTATCATAATTAATACATATACATGTGTATCATATGTAAGATACTAATAGCAGTATAAATTAGTAAAACCACCTTTTAAAGCATTATTACATCAAAGCCCCTTAACCACTCTTGATTATTTATCCTTAGGAATAAAACTCAAGAGAGGAAAAAAAAAAAAAAAAAAACTATAAACACTAAGTTTTCCAGTGTAGTATTATTTATAATAGGAATCTGGAAACAAACAGCCCAGCAATCCAAAGATACTCAGTAGACTTCCATGGCCAATAAATATAATTATAAACAGCACAGCACATGTCACAGCACCATGCAAATGAAGTGAAATCCGGGATGCTTTCTCCATCCCAGTGACAAGCATGTAAAAATGTGTACTGTAGACATATGGGCAGAGATCTGAACAAGCCAGAGAAATTAAAGCAGCTGCTGGGCTAGGATGGCGAGATTTAGAGCGATGTTTTTCAAAAGCCTTTTACCAAAGCTATATTATTGTTTTTACAGTAAATAATATAGTGGGAGGGGAGTTGTGGGGCTGGAGAAGATGACAACACAGCTGGCCAACCACAAAACAACTACTGGTCAGGACTCCTAAGCAAAGAGGAGGCCGGTGGTGGTGTCAACACAGAGAAGCGTGTAATCAAGAGGAGTAGAATGAGGTGTTTGCATCTCATCTGCCTGGCCTGGGCCCTGCCCCAGCTCCCATCCTGGCCAGCCGGGCTAGGTAAAGTGTTTAGTGGCTCAGTCTAGCTCAGCTCACAGCAGCTGTTGTTCTTTGAAGCTCTTGACTGGAAATCAAGAGATTCAAATGTAAAATGCTGGCTCTGCTGTGCACTCCCGTGTGGACTTGGGCAAGTGATTACGAATCTCTAAATCTTAAGTTCCTCGCCCGTAAAAAAAATGGGGATAATCAAAAGCCCTCCCTGCGCAACCTGGGCTCCTAACCCACTACGGGCAAGGCCCGTGCCTCCTCCGGATCCGTTTTCCCCCACATGCACACTAAAAGGAATGCAACAGAGAGACTCTCCATGGAGTGCCCAAGTTCTGATTGCTTTTCTTTTCAGGGGTAAACCACAATTGCCTTTGAAAAGTTAAGAGCACCATTCGTGTGACAGTTGTCACTTCCTGAGAATTTGCTGTGTGCCAGCACTGTACTTCACATGCATTTAATGCATTTATGTGCAGTTCTCCCCGCTTAACCTCCAACACTGGAGGGCTTCGAGGTTCAGGGCTTAGGACTCCTCTCTCTTCCCTTTACACTTATTCCCTACAAATCTAAGGACTAAATCAGGGGTTTTCAACTTCAGCATTATTGACATTTTGGACTAGATAATTCTTTGTTGTCAGGCGCTATCTGTGTGTGTGTGTGTGTGTGTGTGTGTGTGTGTGTGTGTGTGTGTGTGTTGTGCAGTGTTTAACAGCTTCCTGGCCTCTACCCAGACATGCCAGTTGTGGCCACCACCATCACCCACTTGTGACAATCAGTGTATCTTCAGACACTGCCCAGTGTATCCTAGGAGACAAAAATCACCCCTGTTGAGAACCACTAGCATGAAAGATCTTACCCGGTCTCCTGGTTTTAAATACCATCTACACCATCTCTACACTGACAACTTCCAGATTTATTCCTGCAGTCTGAACCCTTCTCTGAACTCCACACTCCATACATCTACCTGCCTGATGGATATCTCCACTGGAATGTCTAATGGTATCTCAAAGTCAACATCTCCAATGCAGAGCTCCTGATCTATGACATCCCGTCAAACCAGCTCCTGCCACAGTCTGCTACTTCGCAATAAATGACAACTCCATCCTTCCTGCTGCAGAAGCAAAGCACCTTGGAGCTATCCTGGACTTTTCTCGATTTCTCTCTCCTGCTTCCCACAGCCAATCAATCCATCAGCAGATGTGGTTAGCTCTACCTTTAAAACAAACCAGAATTTGACCATTTTTCACCACAGCTGGCACCTCCACTTCCACTCCCATTTCCCAATCAGGTCAGTGTGGCAGCCCTCTCCCTGGTCTCCCCCTCCAGTCCCCCTGTCCTCCCACAGTGAGGAGACAAATGTTTACTCCTGTTCTCCCATCCTCACCGTGGCTCTTGCTCATTTGCCTGTGAGTCCCTCATCCCCAGTCCAACACTGAGCCTCTCTCCTGCCACCTCCCTCAAGGCACTAGGCCTGTTACAGGGTCTCCCGATGCTCCAGGCCCGTGTACTGAGTCTGCCTGAAATGTTCTTTCCCAGCAACCCTTGCTGCCCTTCCTGGCTCAGTCCCTTACCTCCACATCTCTGCCCAAATCTCAAATTTCATTTCTTAGTAAGATAATTCCTTGAGTTTTTCCATTTGTTTGTTTGTCTGTTGGTTTTGTTTTTTTTTTTTTGTTTGTTTTGTTTTTGTACTGGGGATTGAACCCAGGGCTTTCACACTAAACTATATCCCCAACCTCTTTTTTTTAATTTTTTTTTTTATTTTGAGACTTACTAAGTCCTTAAATTGCACAAGGTAGGCTTAAACTTCTGATCCTTCTGCCTCAGTCTCCTAGAGTGCCAAGATTACCACCACACCCAGTAACTTGAGCCTTTTTAATACAACAAATCCCTAAACCATAGTGGTGCACACTTCTAATCCCAGCACTTAGAAAGCTGTGGTAGAAAGACTAAGCTCCAGGTCAGCCGGGTGACGGTACGGTATTGAGACACTGTCTCAAAAAAAAAAAAAAAAAAAAACCCACATTCCACTCCCCTCTCTGATGTAGCCTTCATTACATCACTTAACCACCATCTGACAAACTGTATAGTCCACTTTTTTACTTATTTACCACCTGTCACCTTCTGCAGAATATGGGCTCATAGCAGTTTCATGACAAACTCACATGCTTGGCAGCCTATGTCTATCTTGGTTACAGTCCTATATTCCCAGTAACTATAATAGTACCTAACATATAATAGGGACTCAAGAAATATTTGTTGCATGAATCTTTCAAGCTAATCCCAGATTGCAAAGATTATTACCATTGCCCACTTTATAAAATAAGGGGATGGAAGCTCTGACAGGTTAAGTAACCTGATTTATATCCCTCAGCCAGAAGATAACTCACAGCAGGGGAGCCAACCCATTACTCAAGGGCCTCCCAAAGTCCACTGGATTTTAGATGATTCACAGATGGGCATTTAAAAATATGAGTTGCAAAAATATGAATAATTCTTGATATTAACCTCACAAGAGGCCGAAGAGATGGCTTAGTGGAATAAGTGCTTCCCTGGCAAGCACAAGTGTCTGTACTGGTTCCGGGGGAAAAAAAAAAAAATTTAAAAAGAAAATTTTAAAAAGGGCCAGGGAGATGACTCAGCCGAATAAGCACTTCTCTGGCAAGCACAAGGGCCTGAGTTCAATCCCCGGTTCTGCCAAAAAAAGAAAGAAAGATACTAACCTCACAATTTATCCAAAAGAGTTCAGGGGACTGAAATGTAAACCTATAACACTTTCAGGGGGGAAAAAAAACAAGAGAAAATCTTTGGAAGTATGACTAGGCAAAGAATTATTTCCTTTTTTTTTTTGAGTCAGCGTTTCACTATGTGGTTAAGGCTTACATCAAACTCACAGCAATCCTCCTGCCTCAGCCTCTGGAATGCTGGCATTAGAGGAGAGTTTTAGGTCTCCAAAAAGGAATTCTTTTTTTTAAGGAATTCTTAAACTTGCCACCAAAACTGTAATGTGTAATAGGGAAATCTGATTAATATGATTATCAAAATTAGAAATGACTGCTTTATCAAAGCATGTCAAAAAGATGAAAAGATAATACACACATTGGAGAAAACATAAACTATACATGCATTAAAAGACTGGTATCTAGAACACATAAGGAATCCTCAAAACTCAACCTTAAAAAATGAAGTACTGGTAGAAAGTAGACAAACACCTCGACAACTGATTTAAGAAGAAACACAGATGGCAAAGTGCATAAAAAGATGTCCAACCCCAATAGGTATTAAAGAAATACAACTTAAGACCGTGATGGGGCATTACTTATATATCATCCAGAATAGCTAGAATAAAAACTAGGGACAACACCAAACAGTGGCAAGAACACAGAAAACTAAACATTCAGAATTTGTGGCTAAAAAAAATATCTTGGAGCCTAGGGAGATAACTCAGTAGAATAAGCACTTGCTTGGCAAACACAGGGTCCTGAGTTCAATCCCCATACCACAAAAAAAAAAATTAATTTGTGGCAAAAAATGTAAAATGATATGACCATCCTGAAAAGGCTGCAGTGACTGTATCTATTACACACTTGGCCATTTAACCCAGAAACAAAAATTCATGTAAAAATCTGTCTGCTAATGTTCAGTCTTTTCTTCAATTGGCCAAAAACTGGAACCAATCCGGATAGCCTTCAACAAGTGAATGGTTAAACTATGGTGTAGCCATACTCATCAATAAGAAAGGAATGAAGTTTCTGGACTTTTTGTTTCTGACAGAACCGGGGATCAAACTCAGACCCTTGCGCTTGCCAGGCAAGTGTTTATTCTACTGAGCTATCATCTCCCTGACCCCAGGAATGAAGTATTGACACATGCATGCAGCAACCTGGATGAATCTCCAGAGTAGTATGCTGAATTAAAAAAAAAAAAAAAAAAAAATCCACTAGCAGCATAACTCAATAGGGAAAAGAATAGTAAGTATTTCAATAGTGATGGGATAACTGGATATCCACAAGCAAACAAACCATACCTCACAGCACATACAAAAAGTAACTCAAAATTAATCAAGAACCTAAATGCAAGAGCTAAAAACTACAAAACTCTCCAGAAAAAAAAAAGCATAGAAGTTAATTCTCATGACTTCAGATTAGGTAATGTTTTCTTAGATATGATACCTAAAACACAGAAAACAAAGAAAAACAGATAAATTGAATTTCATCAAAATAGAAATCTTTCGAAAGGCATGGTGATGCACGCTTGTAATACCAGTATTAGGGGGTGGAGCTAGAAGGCTCAGGGGCCTGAGGCTACGCAAGGCCACACAGTGAGTTTAAGTCAATCCGTACCACAGAGTGGGATCCCATCTTTAAAAAAAAACAAAAAAGGAAAATCTTTGTATTTCAAAGGGCACCATCAAGGAAGGAAAAAAGACAACCCACATAAAAGGAGAAAGTATTTGCAAATATATCTAGTAAGAGTCTTGTACCAAGAATAGTAAACTCTTACATGCAATAATAAAAAGATTCCACAGCCAGGCATATAGCTCAGCAGCCTATCTGGCAAGCATGAGGTCCTGACTTCAATTCCCAGTACCAAAAATAAAATAAAATGAGTTTAGGAAGATAAGATGTTCCATACCTTTAGCCACCAGAGAAATGCAAATCAAGACCATAATAAGACGTTATGCCCACTGGGACGGTAATAATCAGACAGTAATAATTATAGGCTGGTGAGCATGTAGAGAAATTGGGACCCTAATCTTCTGCTGATGTAAATGTAAAATGGTAGGTACATGAATATGAATATGGAATATCAATAATCATAAAAATATCACTCAAACCACCCCAAAACCATAAACAACCTGTGGCTATCAACTAATAAGTGAATAAATAAAATTTGCATAATGCAATATTTTTGGCAAAAGAAAAAGAAATGAAATGCTGAGATAATACTACAACACAGATATACCTTGAACATCATATTAAACAAAATACTGTAGGGCCAGGGAGATAGCGCAGCAGCATAAGCGTCTGCTTGGCAATCACAAAGTCCTGAGTTCAGTCCCCAGTACAACAACAACCACAACAAAAATTGCAGTAAGAATGTAAAATGATCCCACCATCCTGATAAGGTTGTAACTACCATATGACTCGCTACGGTGTACCACACACTTTTATTTTATGGTATTCAGTTGTATATTTTATCTAGATGACATAAAGTAGAAATAAGAATACAGATTCTGGAGCCAACCAGCCAGTTCCACTGCTGTCACTTACTAGCCTTGTGCCAGTCACTTAATGTCTCTGTACCTCGGTCACCTTATCTGTAAAATGGGCATAACAATAGCATTTCATGGTGTTATGGTGAGTTTTACTTTATTTTTTGCCGTTAGGGTTTTTTGTTTGTTTGGGGAGGTTTGGAGAGCTTATGCGTAGTTTGTGTGTGTGTGTGTTTTCTTGTTTTTGAGGGCTTTGGGGATTGCAATTCTGGAAAATGAACTTGGGGCCTTTGCATTCAGCTCTAACCCCAGGCCTTTTTAATTCATTTATTATTATTATTATTATTATTAATTTTAAGATGTAATCTCCATAAATTTTCTCACTGGAATTTTTTCAGCCCTCCTGCCTCAGCCTGGGGGCCTGCCCACTAGCACACAGAGCAGTCAGGCTCAGGCTGCTGTGGTTCCTTCCCCAGATCCTCAAGGCATTCCAGAAATGCCCCGAAGGCATCCTGAGCCACAAAAAAAAAAAAACCTTCTGCCTCAGCCTGCCAGAGTGCTGACATTATAGGCGTGTGCCACCTCGCCTGGCCCGTGTTTTTTTAAATCAATAGATGTGTGTGTATGTGTGCACACAAATGTTTGAGACTGACACAAAGTATTAGCTATAATTACCTTTACCATAAATAAGAACTTTTAAAGCACAGATCCAGGCCATACTGCCTTCTGCTCCTCCACTGCCCTGAACCAGTACTGGCTGTCCAGAGAGACACAGCGGGAGGAGGCAGCAGCTGTACGCACCTGCACACTTCGTGCGACTGAGGAGTGGAGGCCCAGGGCGGCCAGTGCCCCCGTCCCCGGGGCGGGTGAGCAGCACGCTGATCTCATACTCGGTGTCGGGGTCCAGGTGCCACAGCTTGTACGTCTGCAGGCTGACAGCGTGCACCTCAGCCCAGGGGCCACGCGCCATGCGGTACTCAATCTCCTTGCGCACAATCGGCCCATCACCAATGATGGAATTGGTGTTGAGCTGGATGATGAGATAGGTGGGGCCCGCACGCAGCAGCTGCGGGGGCGCGATGGGAGTGGGGGGCTCTGAGAGGAGGGGAAGAACAGCCAACCGATACGTTGAGATCTGGGGCCTCAACTCTATGCTCCCCCCCACACACACACCCACATCCACATCCCCAGGACTCCTTGTGGTCCTCCCA
>PVKA01027238.1:0-30705 GCA_004027165.1 Ctenomys sociabilis
AAAATATATATTAAAAACTTCAGAAAAATTACAAAAAAGATTAAAAGATAAAATATTTTACCTCAATTCTCACAATGATTAAGAGTAACAAATTTATACACAAGATAATCACCACCACTCTCTGGCCACTTATTCATTGTTGGTAGCATTTTTAGGTGTTTTGTAAAAGTTGAACCTCCTTAACATCATGATTGCTGAACTAGCATGAGTGCTAAACTAGATATAAATTGACAGTGAAGATTGTTGTCAAGTATTACTATAATTTGTTTTATACACAAAATTAAATCCATACAATCGCTAGAAGAGAATGTAGAAATAGTCTCTTTTTCTTCAGCGCTGTCACCATCATGATTTTCTTAGCAAATATTCTTGACCCCTGTTTATAATTGAGAATAAGTTGGCTGTGGTGAGATGTGATATAATGCCTGTGTTCTAAGGTGTGCAGGGAAGATCGCAAATTATTTTGGATTGTGATTAGCTTTCCGCTGATGGTATTAATAGAATAAATGAAACAAAGTGTCAGCATTCCTTCATTTACAATGAAAAATATCTAAGAAATTTAATAAAGTTTTACCAATACAAACTATAAATTATGGTGAACACAAACTTTTTTGTCAATTTAGAAGCAAATTTTACCATACTACTGCATATAATAAAAAACTTGAGAATTAGAGTAAATGTGTACAATTCAAAGTGCGTATTATTGGGTCAATATAAAACTAAAATAATTTTCTAAAGGACACATTTGTATAATAGTGCAAATATGTACAAATTACAAAAAACATAAATCATACATTACAGATTAATAAATAATTGGGTTTTAGGGGAATTCTAGGTCTTTAACATGTAATTCTTTAGATAGTTCTACCTATGTGCATGTTTTGTTTGTGGAGGAATTTGAGTAAAGTTGGACAGAGTACTAAATCTGATAAATTCCAATTTGAATTTCTTTTCTACATATTGCCTGTGTAATCATGAGAAAGGTACTTATTTTCCTTTTAATACTACACTAATTGGGTGATTTTAAACTTAAATGATATATATGTGAATATAAGTAGTATGAGTTCTAACTGCTATTATATACTCAATAAATAATGGTCTAATTTTCCCATTAAGGGCCAATTAGATAGCTCAACAGACTAAAGCTTCTGCTTAGGCAGGTACAGGGATGGAGTTCGATTCCCCTTCAGGCTGGGCCAGACCCTCCCCATGGTACCCAGAAGGGAGACTGAGACTGGGCGTGGTGGTGTGCACCTGTAATCCCAGCATTTGGGAACCTGAAACCAGAAGGATCACTAAGAGTCAGTCTGTGTACTGATATGCTGTAGACCTTGTACATAATAATAATAATAATAATAATAATAATAATAAAATAGTGTTCCCATTAATTTTTTCTCATCTTAATTTTACTATAATAAATTTCAATTATGTCCTGTGTAAAAATAAGACTCACTGATAAATCCTTATATTCCTCTGAGTGATCTAATGAATGTATAAGACACTGCATAATCTTTTTTAAAACAAATTTAAGGAAAGAATACATAAAGTAATTAGCTCCAAGGAGTACTTCGTAGCTGAAAAGTACTAATGAATTTTTAGTACAGTCAGAACACATTTTGTAATCACTTCTTTCTTCATTTATTTGGTATGAGTTCTTGGTATGCAACTGAGACTTGTAGTGATTCTCCTGTCCCAGCCTACCCAGTGCTAGGATTACTGGCATGCAGAACTACATCTGCACAGTGTGCCCAGGGTTTTGGGGTGGACACCACATGGGTACCAGGGATTGAACTAGGGTCCTTCTACTTGCCATACCAGCAATGAAACTGCAGAGCTGTCTCCCCTGTCCCAGTCTGAACATTTTTCAAGTAAAATATTGTTTTATCTCTGCATGTTTGCAATTTAAGCATAAGAGCAATGAGTTATAAGCTATGTTTAGGAAAAGGGGGGGGGAATAGGTAACACATATTTTGAATCATTTTTCTCCAACATTAGTAATTTGCATGGAGATTATGCAACCTGGATTTCTTGTAAAATATTCAGTAAGTGTCCATGCAGTTTTAAAGATATTGAAATTGTCAGAAGCCTGAGACTATCATTGGCAGAATTAATTAACTGAAATAAAATTTTAAGCAATGTGCTTCTAAAAAGAAAAACAAGAGACGGGGAGATGGCTCAGTGGAATAAGTGCTTCCCTGGCAAGCGCAAGGACCTGAGTTCAATCCCTGGTTTGGCCAAAAAAAAAAAGTCGTATTATTTTCTACATACATGATTAAAATCCAAGTCAAAATTCTAATTAGTAATGTTCAACAAAATCAACACTAGTAGCATGTAAGAATTCATTTTTAATGAATGCTGACTGATTTTTCAAAATAACATGTAATTTTATGAGAAATTTCAAACTAAGTTATTTTGTGTTCTAGAATTACTTATGTCCTCTAATTACTTCATGACAACTCTGATGTATGACGTATAATGACAAATAATGTATTTTGTGTTAACTCAAAAAGTTTCCTCCCAAAAGGCCAACGCTGAGATGTTATGAAAGAAATTGAAAGTAATGTAAATGTTGAAAGAAGAGAAAAACTTCAGTACTTCTTATTCTACAATAGAGTTTCCATGCCTTCTAAGTAAATAAGCTAAGATTGCTTCCCCTATAAGATGTTAGTAGAATTATTGGCTTTTAGCCTTAAAAACATCCAAAGTTAATTCCATTTCTTAGTATTATGTTGCCTTTTTTAAAATCCCTGATTTTACTTTCTCTTTGTTACTCTCATCTTTTCTTGTCACTCCTTCAGCCATCTATTTATTTACTCAAACAATGACTAAAGTAGGAGCAGAGTAGACATTAGTTAAAAAGAAGCTGTAACAGATCAACGTCTCATTTGATATGTTGTATTACACTCGAGTTCCATTTATGCTGAAAGCGAAATGCAACTCCAGGATGGTCCTCCTAATGTTTCTCTATTCTTTCAAAAAAGCAGCAGCATTTATTCTCATTTAACTTTGTCAAAGGATAGAAGTTTGACAGAGTACTTAACTACTTCTTCTCCTTCTCCTTTTATTCTCCTCTCCTTCTTCTCCTCCTCTTCTTTCTCCTCTTTTTCCTCCTCCTCCTCCTGTTTGTATTTTAGGGAAGACTCTACAGGTGTTCAAAGTGTCACTACTAGATCGGACTCATATTGATCCTCCTGTTTACAGCCTCCCAAGAGCCAGGATTACGGGCTACCACGACCAGTCTCAATTGCCATCTCAGTGCACCCCCTGGGGCAGGGCCGGTATGGTAGACCCAGGAATCGAATCCCTGGCCCCTGTTAACTTCTTGATGTTAGCCATTTATTTTGGAGGAAAGTGGAAGTCTAATGTTATTTTAATTTGCTTGTAGTTTTCTTTCTTGGCACAACCAGGGGTTGAACACACGCCCTTGTGCTTGCCAGGGAAGCACTTACTCCACTGAACCATCTCTCCAGCCTTTCAATTTGCATTTCTTTAATGACCAATGATGTTGAACATTTTTTCATATATTTATTTAATTTGCATTTCTTTTTATGAGAAGTATGCTTTCATCTCAGATGTCCCTGTTTCAGTTGGACTTTGAATTTGGGGAATTTTAGTTTTGTAATTTCTTTATATATTCTAGATAGAAATGCTTAGTTTGGAGATGGCTCAGTAGAATAAGTGCTTCCCTGGCAAGTGCAAGGGCCTGAGTTCAGTCCCCACTCCAAAAAAAGAAAAGGAGTGCTTATTCTGAGCAACTGTTGGCTAACTTTTTTTTCCCATTGTGTGGGTCGTCTTTTCACACTGTTTGTGACTTATTTGATGTACAAGACTTTTTAAGATTATGAGATCCCAATTGTTGATTCTGCAATGTATTTTCCATGCAGTCTGTGTTTCCTTCATGAACTCTGCTTACAGTTATATCTTTAAATTCTTACCTAATTTTTATCCCAGTAGATTTAGTGTTTCTGTTTTAATATTTAGATTTTTGATCCACTTGGACTTTAGTGCATGGTGAATTACATGGGCTTAGTTAGGTACATAGAGAGCCAGTATTTTCTGCAGTGCCATTTATTTAAGAGGCTGTCTTTCTTCCAGGGAACATTTTTGGCCCCTTTGTCAAAGATAAGGTGACTCAGTGTGCTTGTAGTTGTGTCTGCATCTTCTAATCTGTTCCACTGATTCACAGGTCTTATTTTTTTTCCCAGTAGTTTTCTGATTTTATCACAGTAGCTTTGTAGCATAATTTCAGGTCAGGAATTGTGATGCTTCCTGCCTTGCCTTGGATTCTCAGGGTGCCTTTGCTATTATAGGGCTCTTCCATTTCCAAATAAATTTTGGCAATGTTTACTCTAGTTCTGTCAGATAGGCTAAAGCAATTTTGATCAAGACTGCATTAAATATGTATAACAATTCCGGGAGTATGGCCTTTTTCACTATGTCGATGCTTCATATCCATGAGCAATGGATATCTTTCCATTTTTGGATATTCTCCTTAATCTCCTGTTTTAGAACACTGTAATTTTCAATGTCAAGTCTTTAAAAAATCCTTTCTTAGATTGACTCCTAAGTATTTCATTTTTATGGGAGTCTATTGTGACAGGTATTGTTTTCATCATTTATCTCTCAGCTTCTTGTTTTTATACAGAAATACTAATTCTAGATAAAACTAATTGTTCCCTCTTTCTCCTTGCAGTCTGGCCCATATGTGAGCATCTGTCTTTTACAAGTTGCAAAGTTACCTTTTCTTCCATATTGTCTCCTTGAGAGTCTGGCTCTGTCTGACTACCTATAGTGTTTCTATCTAATTCAGTTACCTACAACATTACCCCCTCTGAAGAAGTAACCCAAACTTCCATGAGGGAGCCATGGGCAGTGATCCTTCTGGCTTCAGCCTAAAAAGGGTCATGCAGTCAGAGATACTCTCCAGGGATTCTGTTTGAAGGCTGTCAATAGACACTAGGCATTTTCAGCTTGGGTAGGTGGAATCTCTTTAAATCTGGAGGAGCCAAAGCCAAAGAAACTATTAAACATGCATGGACCAAATAATAACATCAGCAGGATACTTATGAATACAGTCAAAATGATTTTCACCAAGTAAATAGTAATGACTTCCCATAAAAGGTAAAGATAGGATCCAGACTTCAGCATTTTACATACCATTGATTTGATATCTAATATTTTGAGCAGCTATTGAGACATTAGAAGGATCTGGAATGTCATAGCCCTTTAAAGTTTATAATTATAGTAAGACTAGTTAGAACGTTTTTGTAGGTCCATGAGTAGAGATCTTTTAAATTTGGGGTTTCATCCCTTTTTCATCTTCCATGGCCCCTGGGTATTTTCTCAAAGAAAAGACCAATGCTATTATTATTGTGGCACATTAATTGCTAGACCTATGGCAAACACTGAGTACTTTCTGGTTGGCAAGTAGGGTCACTAGATGGGTAACTGACAAATATGCATGAGCATCTATTAAAAGTTTAACAGGCTTTCTCCTTATATTGGAAGTTAACATAAGTTCCCTCAGGCTGAGAGGGGAAGATCCATGACCACTTCAATCTGAAACTTCCTCTGACTCCATCATAAACATGTTCAGACCTCAAGGCAAAAAAAGGAAACAAGTAGAGCTACATAATTCTCTGGGGATAGGATTATTATTCTAAGTAAGTATCAATCACCTTGAAAGAGGCCAACCCCCAACAGGAAGAGACCCTTTCCTGTATTCATGCCTACTTGATATGTGACTCGTTTCCTCATTTGGTACTGGATTGGATCAATTTTACCTGAGCAATGGTACTTGTAATCTCATTGGTTGACCATAGTTTTCTCTCACTTCATGCCCACCTAAGCGAGCCCCCATGTCTTCTTCACCACCGCAGGCCCACCTCACCACACGGTTTTCCTCTATAAAGGTCCCTGGAAGAGACAGCTTCCCAGGGACAACCCACTCTGGGCCCCATTCCCATCCATCTCTGAGACAGGAGCTTTCTTTCCTGCTCAATAAATCTATTGTACTCATAAAACAAAACAAAACAAAAAAATACTGATTGTTGACTTTACATTCAGCTATGCTATTGAATTTAGTTTTTAAATCTAGAAGTCTTTTGTGGAGTTTTTGGTATCTGTCCTGTTCTGTGGTATGTTATCTGCAAATAAAGATAATTTAACTTCTTCCTTTCCTATTACATTTCTTAATTGTCTCTCTTGTCTATTGGCTTAGGACAAAGTTTCCAGGCGTATATTGATTAGAAGGGGTGATAAGCCACATACAACATTTGTTCCTGATTTAATTTTAGTTTTTTTTTGGTGGAGCCAAGGATTGAACTCAGGACTTTGCGCTTGCCAGGGAAGCACTTATTTCACTGAGCCATCACTCTGGCCCCTGCTCCAGAGTTTATGAAGGATAATGTTGTCTACTTTTTTTAATAGATAGCTTTCATTTTATATTACTTTATTTTATTTATTTTGGTGGAACTGGGGCTTGAACTCAGGCCCCTGTGCTTGCCAGGGAAGCACTTATTCCACTGAGCCATCTCCCCAGCCCCTGGATAGCTTTTATTGGATTGAAGTAAAGACTATCCTGATTTTCTGTAGGATTTTTCATCATGAATGAGTATTGGACTTTGTTAAAAGTTTTCTGTATATTGAGATGATTATTTGATTTTTGTCTTGGAATTTGTTGGTACGGTATATTACCTTTTTGTTGATCTTATTGTTTTTTATTTGTTTGTTTGTTTTTTTAGTACCAGGATTGAACTTGGGATCTTGCACTTGCCAGCCAGGCATTTATGCCAATGAGCTATATCCCTGGCCCACATATTACCTTTATTGATTTGCATGTATTGAAATATCCCTACATTCCTGGGATGAGTCTCCCTTGGTCATGTTGTATAATTTTCTTGATGAAATGCTGCATCCTCTTGGCTAATATCTTATTGAAGATTTTTACATCTACGATCATTAGGGAGATTAGGCTGTAGTTCTTTTTTTTGATAGATTTTTTTCTTTGCTTTTAATAAATAGGATAATACTTGTCTCCAGGGATGGTTTATAGAGTATTGCTTTCCTTTCAGTTTCATTAAAAGGTTTGTTGGGTATAGGAATTAAATTGTGTCCAAATTTCTTATAAAATTCAGCAGAGTCCATCAGGACTTGGCAATTTTTTGTTCATATGTTTTTAATTATGCTTTCATTAACTGATACTGGGTTATTCAGATATTTTATATCTTTTTTATTCAGCTTGGATAATACATAAGTGTCTAGGAAACTGTCAATTTCGTCTATGTTTTTCTTGAAAAAAACACAAACAATTAATTAATTAAAGAGGAAATTCTTTGAAAGAATATGGAATTGATAAACCCTTATCCAACTTTATCATCAAATGAAATGAAAAATCTCAAATTCATGCAATGAGGAGTGCAAATGGAGAAATCACTATAGATTCCATAGAAATTGAAAATATCATCAATAACTACTTCTAAAACCAACAGCTAGTCTTATAGTACAAATATATTAGTATTTCTTGGATATTCATATTTAATTTGGTACTTACTCTGACATATGATATTTTTCATACCAAATTTAAACATTTCTGAAATATAATATATTCAAATATATTTAATGCTAGTATATATAATTTCAAAAATGTTCACTTGACTGGCAAAAATATATGGTATCTTTTATTTTGTAAAGTGTCTGTAATCTTTTGCTCACATTAATGTATTTGATATATACGATGACACATGGATTTAATTTTCTCATTTTGCAAAATATCTCATATTTTACAACAAAATACATATCTCTTCCTATGTAACTGTTATTAACATATACATTCTTTGAAATAACCCATTTCATTGCAAGATTATTTTTCAATAGTCAAGCAATATTTTTTAGAAACTGCATAAAAGAATATATATGAAGTAACAGTGATTTTAGAGTTTTTTTGTCATTTGTGTTCTATCCATAAGCAGTTTAGTGTTTAGTGCCTGTGACAAAGGATACTAATTTCCCAATAAAACCAGTTTGTACTAATAATCTAAGACAATCATTTTCAAAAAACTCATCCATGATTTTTGTTTGTAATGTTATAATCTAGGAATTGTGTAATGCATTTTACCTTACAGTTTATCAGGTAGAATCCAACCCCAAAAGATATATGTATCTAGAAGAAATGTGAAATATTCATTAAGTTAAAAATGCACCAATCCAAAATTTGCAGTGATAAAGAATTGGAAAATAAGCTTTGGACAGAAAAATAGTAACCTCTGCCAGACAGAGCTAATTAACTATTGTGGCTTTGTATTTTGACATCTGGTAAGGAAAATCTCTGCTTAAATTTTTTAATGCCAAGTGTATTTTGGCTATGCCACTTCTTTACTCTGCCAGAGAAATTCTAAGGTCACCTTAAATTAAGACAAATGGACTTATTAATTTTTCCTAAGCATACAAATTATTGTGAAAGAAATTTATATCTTTACAGTATGATTTATCACAACTCACTATTTCTGTATGGTTCTATTTACTGAAGCCTTCTATGAAGCTCTTAAAAATCATTCCCTTTGTATTTTATTTTTTGTTCTAGCTTTTTATTAAATCATCTTAACCTCTAATTCATTCCTATATATTAATTTTTGTTACCTTGAGGATGAAACCAGTTTCTATCAAAGCATAGTTAGTTATTACTATTTGTATGTATAGTGGTAGCTACTGTATATTCATTGAACTAAAACACCTCAATTCTGTTCCTTGAAAATGTTATCCACCAGTAATACTGATATTTTTCTTATAATGATCTATTTATTTTGCTAATTTGTATCTCTTTTTTTACATAATATTTAGTCATAACCGAAAATTTACTAAGCATTAAGTAACAGAGGAAATTTTATAGCTCCTTCTTGGTATTATGTTTTTATTTTTATGTATTTAGTACAGGCTCTAAAGGGTCTCACTACATAGGTCAGTCTTGTAGTGATGCTCCTGTTTTCTGCCTCGCAAACAGTGGGATTATAGGTGTGTACCACCAGACCTAGTCTCAACTGCCATCTCAGCGTGCTCCAAGGGTAGGGCCCGCATAGCACATTAGGGGTTGAACCCCAGTCACTGTGCTCTTCCTAAAGGGGTGCTTTAGTCAGCTGAGCTGTCTGGCCAGCTGGGTCTTGCTATTATGAGAATGTCTTCATTCTTCAGATTTCACCTTAATACCTTTTCATTGAAGATAACGATTGTTTATATTATGTAAACAAATTATTTCTAATTCTAATGGATTTTCCAGGAAAACTAATCAATCTTTCTCACATTTATTTATTTATTTATTTATTTATTTATTTTTAATTTTTTTTCTTTGCGGAACTGGGGATTGAACTCAGGCCCTTGCGCTTGCCAGGGAAGTGCTTATTCCACTGAGCCATCTCCCCAGCCCTCTTTCTCACATTTAATGATATGGTAAAGTATTTCTTTCATTGATTTCACAATTACAGCTGTTTACCATATGCAGTCATATTTCCAATAGAAGAGAAATTTTAATGACAATATTTAAAGGTCTTCGCCACATGGAAAAATTATATATAATATATAATATATTATTGCTTATAATATATAAAATAATAATATATAGTGTGTGGATAATTGCATACATAAATATATATATATATAATTACACATATGTATGTATGCATATATATATATATATATATATATATATATATATATATTCTTACAAGATACTGAAAAGATTTGTAAGGCAGTACAACCAGGTACAACAATATTGTCACTTATGCACTTTGTTATCAATTCTGAAAAATAAGTGAATTTATTTTGAGCAATGTAAAACTCATGAGGTTTCTTATGGGAATGAGAACATATTATAAACTGTACAAGGGGTCTCACATGTTTCATTCTGTGTCAGAATTCGTCCAGATTTTGTCCATGTCCTGGAAGATTGTACAAGACTATATTTAAAAGTGGAAGAACACCGAATCCAGTAGAGGAAATTTCCTCCCAGTCTTGAGACTGTGATAGATATTGCTGGCTATTTTTTTTCCTATATATGGTGAATATCAAGAAAAAAAATGTAGAGTGACAGATGTCAAAAATATTCCAATTTGGCCCAAGTAGAAACACATATAGAGTTGGGATCAAAGAAAACATAGCAGTTGAAAAGTTTAGTCCTATTAAAGAAACACTAGGACAACAGAAAAGATGGCTTCAGGATATTTCAGAAATTGGACAGATCCTATCCATCACAGGTTCTAGGTGTAGAAAAGTAACTCATTAGAAAACCTTTCTTTGACAAGAGAGCTCCAGGCTACCCTGCTTAATCATTTTCACCTTGGAATTTGTTTTCATGAGTTCAAGCATACTGATACTCTGAGGTCACTCCAGTCCTGTCTCAACAGGTGGCAGATCTTGACACAACCACATGTTGCTGAATTTTTCAGGCCTGCAACATTCAAGAGTCATGGAACATTATACTTAGATTTTGAAGGAAGCCTGTCAGGCCAGTGATGTGCCCTGATAGGGTGAGCTGTGATGCTGTGAGGATGCAGCTGGTTTGTAGTTTTGCATTGGTTTAGTTTGTTTCTATGTACCTATTCCTTTGTTTTAGAAAGAGAATTTTTACTCTAAGTAATATTTGTTGAGATAATTTATCTTCGTTTTTCTAATTCTCAGGTTCACAGCAAAGAATTTGCTGTGAAGACTTTGGACTTGATTTTCAGCAATGCTAAACCTTCTCAGACTTTGATTTTTAAAAGTGGATGAAATAAACATATATTGTATAATGATATTAACAGAACCATTGTGTGGTAAATAGAAAAATATTAATGGTTAGAGCTATGATGACGTCCGAAGTGTCTTGTGCTAAGAGGCAGAGCTTGAAAAAGGTCATAGAATTAGGGGGGTGTTATATTAATCAATGAGGTAATTAATCCCCTCATCAGTCCACAGCTAAGTGTTCTCTCATGAGGTGGGCCACCAGAGATGCAGCAGAAAGGTGTATCCTTATGGAAGGGCACGATCTTATTCCTCGGCCCCCTCATCCTCTTCATTCCTGCCTGCCACAGTAAGTCAGTTTCCCTATGTCACACACTTCTCCATGCCATTTCTGCCTTGAAGCCAGCCAACCTCGAATGAGTCTTCTGAACCTCTGAGCCAAAAAAAAAAAAAAAAAAAAAAAAAAAAAAAAAAAAAAAAAAAAAAAAAAAAAAAAAAAAAAAAAAAAAAAACTATTCTCAGTAAATTACAAATATTAAGTGTTGAGAAATGGAAAAGTGATAGAAATATGACTGTTGCAGGGACCAGTGTGCAAACTATTGAGGCTTCTTTTCCTCTCTTCCTCTCTCCCTTCCTTTGTCCAAGTAACAGTATCTATGTTATGCCTGTTACACAACTTAATTTGGTTGAACTGCATCTCAGCTGCTCATGGCTGTTTGTGATGGGTATCACTTAATTTTCATAGGTATGATTCATTGTGATAGTCATCAGCATTGTAATTCACCTTTGAACCTATTCACATTGCTGTATATTCTGTTCTATTTGTGCCTAGGGGCAAGGGCATTCAGGGGTCAAAATTTGGCATGACTTCCCATCAACTGTACAGTACATAAGTTTTATTACTTATCATATAGCGTCTTGATGGATGCATAGATTATTTTTATCTTCTATTGTGTATTTCAATGTGATTTAGCAGTTATGTAAGAGAATATGGATTTTAAAAGTTTTGTTTTAAAAGTACATAGTTTTACTGAACATGTCTCCCTACTTATCTCAGGAGGACAGCATACCATGAACTTGTACTTTGGTAAAGAGATACATCAGATCATGTTTCCCATGACAGGGTGCTAAACTTAGCATTATTGTCTGACACGTGCAACATACCTGAGTGAGCTTTCCCATAGGACTCAATCCAAGCAAGCATAGGTGAGAACCTTCTTCCAATTTCCTGCAAATAAATTTCTAATGTTTTGCATCCAAAACTATTTGTCACATGGAGGTGTTTCATTCTGATGGTGGGATTCTTGAATAGAGCATCTAGATACTGTTGTTTTGGGGCTGGAGAGATGGCTCAGTAGAAAAAGCACTTCCCTGGCAAATGCAAGGGCCTGAGTTCAATCCCTGGTTCTGCCAAAAAAAAAAAAAAAAAAATGGATATTGTTGTTTTGTCACATTTCATTATTTTGTCTTTTCTGTTTTGGTTGACCTGTACATAGTGTCTTAATTTTAATTTCTTCTTGTATATCTTAAAAAATTATAATATTTTAAAACAGATTATAGTATGTCATATGACCATTATGACAATTTTTGCAGCAATGTACTTTGCTTATTATTCATTGCACTCTGGTTGTCAACTATGATAGAATCCATCTGAATTTTGATATAATATTTACTTTTAATTAATCATTCAGACATCTACTTGAGAATTTTATGAGAATTCTCTTGAGAATATTTGAGAATAATCATCTCTATTTTTTTCTATATCATTTTTACCAAATTTTAAATTTCAAATTTTTAGGCATTCTTCAAACACTGATGGGTTTATCACTTTTAATAAGATTTTCATATTTGCTTAATTGACCCTACTTCTTTTTTTTAAGTTCTTTAATTTGTTGGTGTTTACTTTGTTGACTTTTTTTTTTAATTCGGTGCCAAGGATTGAACTCAGGATGCTGTGCTTATTTTTATTATATTTTTAATTTTATGAAATATATGGTTTTCTTGAAGTATGGGTGAGAAAATATTTTGAATAGTTTTACTTCGTGTTTTCTTTAATTATCAAACTAATCTTTCTTTAGTACACTAAGTTGAAGGAATATTATAAATTGTATGATTTCATAACTGTTTGCATTTCTGAAATATTTTTAATTTAAAATGCTAAAATCTATTTTTTGGCAAAAAGTTTACTTTTTTTTCTTTATCTGGATTTGCTTTTGTAAAATAAAAATACATTTAGGGTTAACCTAAGGCTTTATGGTTCTTTTTTACAACTACATAGCACATAACTTCCAATTTATTTAAGTCTTTTAATAGCTATTTTATACATTAGTCTTTTAATGTATTTAATACATTAAATTATTTGCTTCAGTTAAAAAGTTTTGTCCTTTCATTAGGGATGACTGTGTAATTATTTAATTATAATCATTTATTATAATTTCAAAATTATTACATTTAGCCCCAAGTTTATACTTCTACTTGGTAACTTTTATTGATTTATCTTCAAATAGAGTATATTTGTCTCTACCTTTTACCAAATTTTTATGAATGGTTAATGTTTGCATATTGTATTTCTCTACTTTAATATGTCACATGTGTCAGAGTATTTCATGTTTTTGTGCAGTTTTCTTTTCTCCATTCAGTGTATCTTCCTTCAGTGCATTGAACTCGGTTAGTGATGCCTGCACCATACTGTCATCTGCACTATTTTGAGATTCAACTATAGACTATTTTTACTTAATAGACTTTCGAATTTTTCCAGCTCTTCATTTATCACATAATTTAGGTTCTGATGAATTTTTAGAAGAATGTAATTCTGCCACAGTAACACAAACAACATTGATGTTTATGTTTTTCTGATGGCTTCATTACATTTGAATTTCCAACTGCCATATTTTTAGCACCCTTTGGCTCTGTCTTCAGCATGCTTCAGATCTATTTACACCTATATGGTACTGAACTATCAGAAATTTGACCAAAGATTGTGGCAGAATATAGCAGCCCTCACTTAAAATTATTATGTTAAGGTATATACACTTTCTTATAATTGACTTATTTATTTTTCTGTAGCAGAGAGTGACTGGATTGTGTGTAAGGCCCCAATCCACTGGTGTGCTGATGGACACATGCACTGCTTTCAAGACTCAGTTACTTGAGTTGTGCTGCTGTAAACAAGGCTATGCAGGTACTTCTGTCATTTGATGATTTTAACTCTTATAGGAAGATAACTGGAATGGAAATAGCTGAATCTAATTAAATCCTAATTTAATTTTTTGAGAAACCTATATACTGATCTCCATAGTGAATATAATGCCTTGCATGACCCTTTCAAAAGTACTTGTGGAAGTCTCATTTCCCATGTAATAGGGAAATAAACAAACAAACTAAACAAAGGAAACAAACCCTAAATTAGTGGATTCTGCCACACAGTATGTGCTGTGCCCTCGTCCACCTCAGCCACCAGAGCTGATACCATCGAATTTAGGATTTTTCCCAAAGTCAAAAGACCACGAAGGGTATTATTTTGGACTCAGTTTAGTACATTGAGGTAGGATGCATGACTGAAACACTGAAGACATTCACATAAATAGGCCTTCCAGAATGCCTTCAGAAATTGGAGAGGATCATGCAATAATATTAGAAGTAAGGGGTGGAATTTTGAGGGGAATGAATGTAAATGTGTCACTACTTTTTAATTTAAATAGTCACCTTTATTGTTGATTATACTTTATATATGCAAGAAAACTTATAAAAGCAATAATGTATGGGACACATTGATCTAAAATTGGCACAGATTAGAAGTTATGAAGTGGGGCTGGGGAGATGGCTCAGTGAAATAAGTTCTTCCCTGGCAAGCATAAGGGCCTGAGTTCAATCCCCAGTTGTGCAAAAAAAAAAAAAAAAAAAAAAAAAAGATAAGAAAAGAAAAACAAGAAAGAAGTTATAAAACATTCATCTGATATTCCAGGGAAGATGTAGACTGACAATTTAGAAAACATAATATAGTGGGAAAATAGATGAAAAAGAGATGGCACATATAGATAAGAACAGTGTAACTATTCAATGGCATTGTGGTACTCTGTGAAACTAGGAAAAATCTTAACCAACAAGTATAAATTGAACTGTAATAATGTAGCACCTGACTGCATAAAAACTACATGAATGTGATTTTTAAATATATATAGAGTGAAAGCAAATAATGTTGATGATTTTAATTAAAATATGAACAGGTAGAATTTTCTTGTTTTACTCATTTAGATGTGGCCAAAATTTTGTTGGTAAGAATAGCATATCCTTTCAAGTCTCTCTCTTTTGTAAGTAAAACTTATTAATGCTCATGTGACAATGAGCTAATACTTCTGTTTTCTCTACAATCTTAAAGTACATTTGTTATATCAAGTAATCTAGATATGTTCCATTATCTTAAGTATTTTTATTGATTGCATTGTTTTATTATTCTCATAAATTAAATATCAGACAGCAAGACACAATTAAAAGGTAATTTGTATTGTATCTACAATCTCTACATTATTGGATTCTGAGGCATAGCACTGCAAGTTTGGGCAACTTAGCAGGTTTTTGTTTCAAAACTGAAAATAAACCCCAGCCTTTGTAAGTTACTGACAGAGTAACTTATCTCAAGAATATATGTGTATATATATCATACGAATTCAATCTAAACTTCATAATTTGGAATAAAAATTAATTCGGAAAGAAATATACTAAATTCATGTATTTAATGTCTATCAGATGTTAATTTCATTCCCTAAAATAAATACATAAAACAAAAGTAAAATTTAGCTAAGTTTACTGCTCAAATATGTGAAGACTGACACATTTACAGCGAACCATTCCTTCGTGAACTCAGGAAATTCATCTACTCTTCCATTGCACCGCCACACACCTTTCTCCAGATTCAAATGAGCTGTTTCTCAAGGTATCCCTATGATAGCATGACAGCATAGTTATTTTTCACGTTGAATGTTATTTTCAATATAACTCCAGGTGAAAATATGGAAAACTTATATATTTCAACATAAAATGCTTTCTGACTTTCGGAGTCCCGTTACTGGAGATAAAAATGGGAGGCTCTCCACCTCCACGACTCCCAACTACATCATTATTTTTATAACTAGGATACAAGCACATTCAATTATTCTGTCATCCTGGAGACTCCATCATTGGCATAAGTGCTGCAGTCCTCCCTGGAAAATGTTTCAACTATGAACATCTCTAACAAGCATAAAATAGTTCCCCAGCACTTACTGTATGTGATTGAATCATAATGAAAATATAGGGATTTATCTTGGTATTATTGTACATATTTAAAGTGTACTGATGACTTGACTAATGTCAATCTAAATTTAAAGTTTGGAGAGAATTACAGCATAATTACAAGATCATTCAAAATTAAGCTGTAAATATGTTAATCTATATTTTATCCTCTAAAATAATGCACTATAGCTGATTTGTTTGTAAACCACCCTTGCTTAAGTTATAAGAGTTCATTCTATTCTCTGTCATCAGTTTTGTGTTCTCAAACACTGTTTGGAGAATTGTAATAATGCTCATCTAAAATATTCTTTCTTGGAGAGTGATATAAATCATTTCTTTTGAAATTAATATCAAGGACAAAAAGTTCTTCTGATAACTTCTTTTTTCCCCCTGGGTTTTATGTTTCTCCCAGTTTTCAAGATTCTCCTTATGGTCAGCTCATTGTTACATAAACTACCAAGTGAAATCATTCTTCCTCTGAAATTGACTATGATAACTTATGCTTTTGTTTTTCTTTTCATTTTTTAAGGAAGTATCCATAGGGTATTCAAGGTCTCACCACTAGATCAGACTTACAGTGCTTGTCCTGTTTACAACCTCCCAAGAGCTGTGATTAAAGGTGCTTGCCACCATGCTTAGTCTGAATAGCCTGCTCAGCGTGCCCCAGGGGCAGGGCCAGCATTGCAGGCCCCTGAGCCTGCTTGCAGGTACTTTAATTTGGCCAGGTCAATAACTTAATTTTTAAAAGTAACTTTACTACAACCTGTTCTGTCTGCTTGACACTTCCATGGGCAATGATATATTGTAATTAACGCTGGTAAGGTCCTCTGCTTCTATATTTGTACTTTTAAACTTAATTGTATCAAATGAATTTTATTAATTTCATGTAAATAATTCATTTTTAAGCCATAATCTTGTGTCTTAAGAAATAACAATGCAAGGCAAGGAAGATAGCTAAGCATCATAAGTGCCTGCCTGGCAAGTATAAGGCCTTGAGTTCAAGCCCTGGTCCTGTTCCACAAAATTATCAGGGATTGAACTCACGATCTTGTACTTGACAGGCAAGCACTTATTCCACTGAGCTTTCTCCCCAATCTAACAAAGTGTAAGCTTTAATTGCTTAGCCTTATTAAGAAATAAAATGTCGTTTAAAAGAAATATAACTGATTTTAGATAATAAGGTGCATTTTTAACTACTCACATGAGTCTGGATTTGGACAGGATCCAAATGATCAGGATCCTTGCAAATATCATATATTTCCCAAATTCCAAACCCTCCTCAGCTCTGTTTTTATAGCTCCTCAAAAAGAAAAAGAAAAACTCTTAAAATAGGAATTTGCAAACGCCCATGCCATTAGTTTATGTGCTTTCTGAAATATGCTTTCCTTTTCTAAATATTTTACCATACCAAAGTATCCATTTGAATTTACTGAAAAGCCACAGAACGTTTTTGCATACAGTATATTTACAATTATTCTAAACTCCTCAAATTATTTGTGGAATAAATTGAGGGCGACATGAATGCATACTTTATGCACAAGTAGAAAAACAAAGTTTAGTAGAAATTAAATGATTATGGCATGAATGTATCTCATTGAGTAAATAAAGTGTGTTAACAAAATTTTTCAGATGTCTGGGGTAAGAAATCTTGGTTACATCAATGAATACAATCACTTGGATTTCTTAATTTATGTCTTTAAATAATCATTGTGTGAATGCATATAGAAAGTTCCATAATTTAAATTGTTCTATTTTAAGGTTTTGATTCATTATTTTATAGGAATATATTCATACAGTGATGATAAATGCAGTGAGCTTCATCTATTATTTTTGTGATCTATTTTCTTTGTTTTACAAAGCATATATTTCTGCTTGCTGCCATATTTTCAGCAATCCATTTATAAATATTGTGAAAGATTTTTTAAGTTTTAGTTTTTGTACTTTTATATGACCTTAACCCTTCCATTAGTATTATGAATTATTTCTTTGTAACTACGTGCCTAGGAAAATAGTTCATTGAGAATGTTTATTCTTAATTTGTATTTACATTGTTTTTGGAATGCTTTCTTTGTAGTAAAAATTTTTAAAGGATTAAAGTATCCTATTAATAACTTCTCATTTCTCATTCAGGTTAGCTTCAGTGCTTAAAGTCTTACCATTATGACTGCTTTTGACCAACCTTCCCAGGCAGTGGTAGAAATACATAAATATATGTGTGTGTATATATATTTCATACATATACTATATATATATATGTCTTTGTAACTCCTCAAAAAGAAAAAAAAATCTCTTAAAACAGGAATTTCCAAATGCATATGCCATTAGTTTATGTGCTTTCTGAAATACGCTTTCAGAAAGCATATTTACAAGATATATATATATATATAATTCAGTATAGAGTCTACAGGGTCTAACTCTGAAGCTCAGACTCATAGTCATCCTCTTGTTTTCAGCTATAAGTGCTGGGATTAAAGGCTTGCGCCACCACACCCAGTCTCAGTCACCTTCTCCTCACGCTCCCGGAGATGGGGCTGGTACTACACATGAGGGATTGAACCACAGTTCCCGTGCTCTGCCTAAGCAAGCACTTTAGTCTGCTGAGCTATCTGGCCAGCCTCCGTGGTGGAAATATTGTTTAAAGACTTTCAACAAATTTGTATTTCACAGAAAAATGAGAAGCTCCAGTGAAAAATTTCCAAAGGTTATAGAGGTAGTCTACTCTCTTTCAAATATCACTGGAATATCTTGATATCTATCAAATCCAAATTTAAGTATCTTCTTATTGCATTGATATTTTCCTAAAACTGTTCATATTTCTCCGATCTAAATTAGTGCTTCAGCAGCACCCTGAACTTAACTGCTCTGACAATCTCTGACTGTATTATTTTAGAATTTTGAAGAACTGTATCAGGGAGGCATAGGAGGAAACTTATTAATGTTATAGCTATTCTATCCATGATGAACTATAAACAAGGACCTCTGAACAATTTGATGTTTGCTAACTTATAAACCCTAATTTTGTGTTTACCTGCTGTTCTTATAATTTTTATGGATGAGGTCATATGTTTTCCCATGAACCGATTAAGATAGTACTTAAAATTACTATCAACATGTTTTAAAATATACAATACCTCTTAGTGATTTACATAGCCTACTATTTCTAAGCTAACATTTTCTTGCTTATTTCTAAACTCCGACCTTTATTCAACAAACTAAGTATATTTTATTGTAGGTACTATTGGCATCTCCAGCAACAGCACTATTTGTTTTTGTTTCTGTGGCTGTAGGGATTGAATCTAAGGCTTTTACCCTCAGACACAATTCCCTGCTTTCTTTTTTTAAATTTTGAGGCGGAGTTTCACCCTTACACAGCACCAGTTATCAGGGACCTCTCCAGTGAGGCCCACTCTCCTACCAAGTCTTATGGGTCACAGAGGGAAGAAAGAACAACAGACCCAATGGAGGTAGAGATAGAAATCTGAGATGACCAGTTTGTCACAGGGATCAAACGGCCATGAGGCATCCAGAGCCTTAGTACTTATTCATTATATCTGGGCCAAGGACAATAGGTCAAAGCCCACAGGATGTTTCCAGACCAGTAATCATGGCTATAGTGTGATAATTAGAAGAGAAAAACAACCTTGCAAAGACAACAGTGAGATGGGGCCAATAAGGAAAGTTCAGTTAGTTTCCCAGAGTGCCTTATCATCTTTTGTAGGTCTTATCTTGCCCTGTGAGTGCCACAGTGGTCAAGAACCCTAAGGATCCCAGCTGTGGCCAGAAAAAAGCAGGGAGTTTCTCAGTTTCAGTCTGGCTCAAAGGGCAGGACAAAGCAAGCCTGGACCTCACCTACACCTGACTTATAATTTGTGGTCCCTAACACTAATTTACTAAATGGAACGCCCATTCTCAGTCTTCCTGGATGACCATTCCAGAGTGCTGGGTTAGTAAGCTTATGCCATGTGAGGTCTGTTACTGAAATACATGGAACAAAGATTCTGCAGCGTTGTCCTGAGTGTAGAAAAATCTCACCATCTATCGAAACTAACTGAACTTGAATATTGGTGAATTATTCTTGGTGAATGCGTGCTTTAATGCTCCTATATATACTTCCACAAGAAATATTAATAGTATATTAGGCATAAGTTTTAAATTTGTTAAATTTCTTTAGAAATATTTGGCTCCCTAGAAGAAGAAAAGTGGGTAAATATCATTTATTTGGATGATTTGAATATACTTTATAACAACATATTTAACATTCTTTGAAAGTATGTCATGTGAAATTTGACAGTTAATAATATTAATAAAGATTGATACAGTTTCATATTTTTAAGGTAAATTGTGGAACACAAAATATTACATTTGTATTTCTTTTTCTTTATGCTTAAGGTCAGATACAATAAATATTGGCATATTTCCAACACTAATATTTGTATGTTTAATATTTTATTTTGCTAGGATTTCTTTTCCTTTTTAAAATTCTTATTTCATTTAAGATATAATTTTCTCAACTTATGCATAAGACATATGTATGATGTAATTCTGATAAAATTTAGCTATAGCTACTTGAAATGTCCTCAGTGCATGTAACTCACACAGGCAGTTTATTTCTCTCCAGTCTCAAAGAATCCTGCTTCAAGATGTCAAAGAATTCCTTGGATGAAAAAGATGTGGCTTTTTCTTACAAAGGAGTATTACTCGGATATAAAGCAAGACAAACTTGAAGCCTTCATAGGTACCTGGAGGCATATAGAAGCCATACCCATAAGTGAAATAAATCAGACTAATGTGTAAATATCATATTGTCTTTGTAGTGTAAGAAACCAGAAGAAGAAATAAAACCTGAATGGTATAAGAAATATGGTAAAACAAAAAGAAATGGAACTTAAGGATTAAGCAATGAAGATGAGAGAAAGGAGAAAAGATAGGGAAAAAAGGTAGGGGGCAAAGCACATAAGTATATATACATAGCTGAGGAGATTGTGCTAAAGATTTCCATCAGTTTTTTTTTTTTTTTTTTTTTTTTTGTAAATAACAGTTAGTGATGTAGAATTTTTACCTTGACTAACCATGCTGCTATCTGTGATCTAAGCAGCTACAGCAAGGCCAGCAATGTGTAATACAAAAACCATGCTTGAATCCCTGTCATGTTGGTGTTCTAAATGTGTACCATTTCTAATGTCATATCAATTATTGCTGTACTCTCTTTAAAATAAAATTTTAAATAAAGGTAAAATAAGTTAGAAAAGGAGGTCAAGAACAAAAAATTAAGGTTTCTTGAGAGAAAGAAATAATACACAATCATATGTCGATTTTACTTAATTATATTTGCTATCCTGACAATAAAAATAGATATCAACCATTGATAATTTGTTATTCATGTTTTGAAAATTTGCAACATGCATTGTTGTATGCTACCCTATTTCTGTCTTTGTTTCTGAGGCTTTGTTCTTGCTTTTGCTTTTAGTTTTCAAAATTAAATTAAATTAAATTAAAAAATAAATAAAAAAATATATCAAAAAATTATTATGCCAAATTTTAAATTAGCATATTTTTTACACAAAATCATTGCCTTTTGTGTTTCATTGTTTGCATTATTTGTATACACAGATGTGTATGTATGTGTTCTTGCTTATCTGCTCGTTCTTTTTTGTTTGTAATTGTGTAAATTTAGATATTTCTATCCTTGTACTAGCTGGAAACACTATTATAAACTGAAAGTTCCTATATAGTTTAAGTGGAAAACTATTTTTAAAATTCAATTTTGTGCATTCTGTAATTTTAACTGTTGTTTCCCAGACAATATTTTTCAGGCACGACCACTGTTGGTCTATTACTCATAGATATTGGAGAAGAAGGATAATGACAATATTTCTACCAGTTCAGGATTACAGATGATTTCAGTACTGCACTGAGGACTGAGCTATATTGCCCTCAACTAGAAAGCAGCCATTGGGGAAGACACAGGGAATGAAATAAAACATGTGCTAAGGAGAAAACAGCATTTTAAAAGCATTTAATATTGGCTTGCTTGTGTCTGTGTGTTTATGTTTGCATGCTGTGTAGATTTCCTTCCTTTATGAATTTGTGTTTTATTGCTATCCTATATCACCCTTGAACTTGGAAAAAGAACAAGTGCATTTAGGAAATGAACTCAAGGTAGCATGTAACTTGCATGAGCATGCTTTTATTTAAAATAAGTCAGGTTCAAACTCCGGTTCTACATTTCGGTAAAACAATCCTGTCATTAATAATGACAATGAAAATAGCAATTATGATTTTAATACATTTATTGAATTTTTACTTCGAAGACAAATATAGTTGCTAAATAAATTCTATATTTTCTAATCAAATAAATATATTTATATCCAAAGCCCTATACGTGCTCTTTCCTTAAGTCCATTTTTAAAAGTTTAACTTTTAAAGCATTCATCAAAGTATATGCTTCTGTTTAATTAAGAGTCACATGTTTCCGTAGAAAGAAGTAAATTGATGAATTAGTGTGAAAATCAAATTTACATTACTTTTCATCTTTTTATTCTGCTTAAATACATAAGGTTTTAGCACTATGCTGAGGACTGAGGCATATTGTCCATTGTAAGGGGAAGACTTAGACAATGTACTAGAATTTATCTGCTAAGGTGAAAACAATTCCTTTAGGAGCTTCTATCATTTAAAATGCCTTCTTGTTTTCTTTCTTATTTTAATGCCTGCTATAGTTTAGATCTGGAATTTCCTCAAAGGCTTATTTGTCAAAGGGTTAGTACCCAGCTTGGAGCTACTGGCAAGTTACAGAAAGTTTAAGGAGTAATGGAAGCTCCTGAGAGGCCTGGAGGTCACTAGAAACACTTTCAAAGGGATAGTTGGACCCTCACTCTCCTTTGCTTCCTGGCTTCACTCCAGCAGCTGTTCCTACAATAATGTACTTGCTGCCTATGGAAACCCAATATCAGCAAGACCAATAATCATAAGAACTTTTAAAAGTGTCAGTGAAAATAAACGTTCACTCTGTGAGGTGCTTACTGCAGCTATGTGTTAGCTGCACAACACAACACCTATGTTTTGGTTTTCATTGCTCACAAGCAAGTCTAGCTAGAAAATGAAAAGCAGGCATCTGTTCTTAGAGCTGGCATTCAGTCAGGAGTCCAATATGACTTTGGTAACTCAGTCAGATACCCTTAGTAAAACTTTTACTTTAAATTTCCTGAAATCAGTAGCATGAGTTGCTTCTTATCGGCTCTTGTAAGCATCATAAAATAAGCACTTTAATGTTCTCAATATAATGACATTTTATTTTTTTTTTATTTGTTAAAAATCCTCCCAAAATGTTGGGACTATAGACTAGTTTTTGATATACATATTACTGATAAGCAAATCAAGTTGTAAAACCATTAGCCATAAATGTATCAATTTATATGGAAGAGAAAGCCTGCTTAAGGAAGTATATCTAAATTAGCATAATTTCCTATGGAGGCATTTATTGAAGTTAAAAATAGTAGCTCTTTGGTCACCAAATAAAGATAGTATTGAATTAAACACACAAGGAAAACTTTATTCAATTTTATTGCAATAGCATAGAGAGGGTGAACTCAAATCTCCTGAAAGAGAACTCTGGAAGATTTATTTTTAATTCTGGGGTGAACTAATGGAAAAGTACTAGAAGACATTAGTGTTGAGGGTAGTCAGTGTCAATAGGCAGTGCTTGATTTGGTAACTGTCTTTTGTAAACCCCTGAATTCATAGAGACATGAGGATAGGACCCTGTCTCCAAGCTTTGGTTGCAGAGGAGTAGCTCCCTTGCCTTTGAGAAATACGTTTATGGGCTGCTCACCTGGTGGAAACCTGGGAAGGAATTTATATCTCCATGATGCAACTGCAAGGTTTCTAAGGTAGTTCTTTAAGAAAAGTTAGGTCAGGTGCTCCTATCTTCTGAATGAAACCTGTAGGGGAACAGTCAAAATGCATATCAAGCCTTTTTGCTGACTAGGGAGGTAAAATATTGATTGAAAAGCTTCCTGCAAAGTCATGGAACATTAATTTTTAGCCCAAATCCAGTAATATCTGAACATGTAAGCCTGCTCCATGGCACAATTTGTAAGCTGGTCTCTGGGGCTGGGCGGGCACGGGCAGGATGGAGGACCATGGCACAATTTTTAATGCCCAAGTATTACATGATCTTTTACCTGAGCTAGTTGTTAGTAGGATGTGATGCAGCAAAGAGTTTTTTTCTACTTAATTTAAGCCAAATGAAAAGTGTCACCCAGAAATGCCCCTTCGAATTTGCAAAATGTAATTGCATTTTCTGTTTTATATTCTTCTAACTCTCAGCTGAGCAAAGACACTTTGTTTTTGAAGATTTGTGGCAAACAGTTCAAGTTGCAATCTGCAGTATTATAGAATTTGTCAGTAATTCAGAAGCTTAAATTAGCTCAAGAAATGTTATTCTTGAGGTATTTATGTCTTTGGCAAAGAAACTTCATTTAATGGAATTCTCCACTTTTTACATCTTGACTGGGAAAGGGGATGTTAGCCTCCAAACCATTGTCTCTAGGCAGTAAATTCTAAATTCCAGGAAGCAAAACATTTGGAGCTCTAGAGAAGATTCTAAGACCAGCATTAGAAAATGAGGTACCAGACACAATTAGGCATCAGCCCTTCCAATAGTAGGAGAGAAGTTTTTAAAGTTCATAAGCTTTAGCAGCTAATAGACTAATGCAACCTAAAAATTTTCTGTTATCAGAACTGAATTCAGAGATTCAATTTATAAATGTTTGGTTTTATGGAAAAGAATGCTGACATTTAAACTGAGAAGATCAAAAAATTTTTTTGGAGTGAGACATGCAATGGAAAATGTAGAGTTATATAATTATCAATAATAGTTTTTCAGAGCAAATTTAGCAAATGAATTAGACTGCATTTTTAATGCAATGAAAGAAATGTAGTTTAAGGAAATTTAAAGAAGACAATGGAACTAAAGTTACCGAGAGGATATTAATTAGTGAAAATAGTAAAATTATGTTAAAATACACACTATCAATTTGAATGATAAAGATATAATAATTTATGTTTCAGGTTAGGTTTTTTTTTTCTTTTTTGCTTTATGGACAGTTCAATTCATATAGTGTGAATATCATTCTTTATTTTGTGAATATGAAAGTGACAGTTGTATCCAAATTCTTATGTTCCACAATTATTTTTATTATAGCCTTTATTAATTCTTTCCCAGAGAAAGTTCCATGCCAGAGCAAGTAAAAGTGTGTTCATATATATTAGTCATATGATGACCAAACAAACATAGAAGATAAATCTCAATGGATCTCAAAGGAAGGGCCATGATGGTTTGGGGGTGAAAGCACCCTGGAAGAGCAGAGGGAGATGATGGCCATAATGGAGCTGCATTTGAGAGTGATTTCTGAACACCTGACTCTGTGTTCTGCTGTTGGAATCATGATTTAACTCTTTTTTTTTCTACTGCTTTGGGTTTAAAGAGAGGCTACAACATTGCAGACAGATGGTGCTTTCCTGTTTTGTTGATTCATTAGTTTGGTTTTGGTTTAAAAGATCAATTACTTTGGCTAAAACTAGAATCAAACCAACAATACCCATAATTTTGTAATTAAACTTTATTCTTTCATGTTTAGGTTATAACTATCTGCTCTGCATTTCAGATATTCAGTATTCTGATAGTCATCAGAATACTAACTCAAATATCACACCTCGGACAAAACATTCAGACCAAGAATTTAAATTTTCATAAGATTAATGAATGAACTACAATTCCCTATCTATGTATCACTATGTGAGATTTATTAATTATGTTTGTAAATGGAATGTTAAGTTTTGCCCTGAAAGATTAGTGTTATGGACATTCTTGGATTGAGTGGAGAAATTCTCCTTTTATTTGTTAAAGAAAATATACACTCGCATTTATTTTACCTGTGATGCTTCAAATGCACTCATGTGTTAATTTAAAAAAATCCGTTAGTCCATTTCAGTCGCACAAACTCAAAGGAATTCTTAAGTGCTTACCTCTTCCTTAGTATTTCTCCATGGGGGCAATGGTTGTTTATTAGGAGAAATCTGAGGTCATAGATTTTAGCTAGATATTCATAATGAGCAAGAAAAATTTATATAAGATGACAAAATAAAAAGTCAATAACTGAAGTGAGAGGAGCAATTTAGTGAATAAAGATGTTAGCGGGTTGCTTTAGCATTTACACAGTTGGGACTCTGACATGGTAGGTAAGGCACAGGCATTACCTTTGAATAATTCAGGACAGCGCCGATGACAAGGTAACTACAGATAAAAAGAAGTATGTTAGAAGGATATTCCTTAGGACATGGCATAGGAAGAGACGTTGAAATAATTCTGGGAAGACAAAGAGAATTTTTTAGACTTGAAAATTCAGCATAAGAAGTTTCCTGAGCAAAACTAACATGAAAAGATTTGAATGTTGTGACAGCGATACATTTATCTGTTATGTAAAGCATAGGGTATTTGACATAATTGAACCTAGACAGTTACATTTCAGTTACCATGGGAGCAATAAGCCATTCTGGGGAACTTGGGCATTTGAATTCAGAAAACAAAATATTATTTTATGATATGAACATATTCAATAATTTAATAGCTATAGCATCATCTAATTTAGAGAGAATATCACAAATTGATGATTGCACTGCTGTAGATGAGAAACAACAAAAACTGTCCCAATAGAGTCTTGTGGAGTTTCAAAATAACTTTATAAGTTTAATATTTTTGCCATTTTTATGGTACACTATTCAGTAACAGGTAGAATCATAGCACCCAAAGATAATGGAATCCCATCATAAAACTTATGTCTCTCAATTCACAAGTAAAGGAAGCCTTCTCAAAGTGATTAAATATTTTAAGTTGAGCAAAATAATCATGATTAGGCTGATTGGATCAATGTAATTACAGTTTCCATAACCAGGAAGGCAAGCAAGAGAAAAGAAGTATGTAAGAAAGAAAGAAAGAAAGAAAGAAAGAAAGAAAGAAAGAAAGAAAGAAAGAAAGAAAGAAAGAAAGAAAGAAAGAAAAGAAGAATGTTACAAGAGCTGATGATGGAATGTTGCACTGTGAGCCAAGGAAGGACAGTGGTCTCTAGAAGCTTCAGAACATAAAGACATTTTTTTTTCTGAAGTGACCAGAAGGATCGATCTGTGGATTTGGATTCCTAGGTGCTAAGATTTTAAGAGAGTAAGTTCTAAGCAACTAAATGTTATAGCAAAGTAGAACCAATAAGTGTGACAAAGCAATAGATTTAGAACTTGAAACAAAACCTGTCAATACAATCATCCTTTTTCTCCTTACTATTTCCTTATATTTAAAATGAACTAATACAATTAACATGATTTCTGAAGCCCACTGCAACTAAACTATGTATGACTGTAAATGTTCATGTGGACAGAGAGGGTTGTAAATGAGCAAATGGAAGATTTTTGTGGCTTTTCTGCAAAATCAGTAACCTCTGCTTGTAATGGAGAATAATGACTTTAAAATATCTAAAACACACTTGCAAATCACATTTCTGCTAAATCCCTGAGACTCCAGAATATGGCTATACTAGCATATCTTAAAATATGTAATTTTACAGGCAGAGAAACTATAGCAATTGGAAACCTCCTATTACACAGGCATTTGTGGATTTCATCAGTTCATTTGTACAAAAACAGATTGTGAAATCACAGATAGAATAAAGAATATTCTGAAGCTTTATTTTTAATCTATAATCCATAGAAAGCAATAAATAATGTACAATAAGTTAGCTTTCATTAACTTATGGATTTGAACTATTTTAGAAATCATTAAATGGAATCAATTTTCAAAATTACCTGAGTATATAGTTTCCTTTATATAAATAAAATTTTGTGGGATACATAACCATGGCGAATGAATTATGATAATTATTGAAACATTACCTTAAAAACATCATAAAAATAATTTATAATTGTATAACTATAAAGTACTTTATAGTGATAAATTGTGTTATTAATACTCAAGGGGATTCTCCAAAAATTATAGCATAATTATATCTTTGTAATTTAAATGTTCAAAAGATGCAGAAGAAAACCAATGATAATATTTTTTCCTGTCAATTTAGACAATATTAGAACACTAAATCCTACTACTAAGTGCTATCGAGGCTTCTGAAAAAGATAACAATCCTTGTAACAGGACATGAATAAAATTATGTTATCATTTATGTGCATGGTTTATAGTATAGTAATAATTTTGGATATAGTTTGCAAGAAATATAAGCCTAAAATGTGCTTACTTCAACTGAGTCTATGTATAATGAAAACAGATATTAAGAAGATACATACAAAAAAAAGATACATACAAAGCCCAAATTACAGTTCAACTTATTATTATGGCCCCGAGGTGTGTACTTCACTTTTATACGTTTCTGCTGGATGGTTAAGACCTAGACAGAGCAAGACTTATATACCAACACGGGTACTCTATGTTCCTTATGAGGTCAGTGAAGTCCCCTCAGGGTTTATCTTGTAGTCCTGTACATTATTTGTAGATCTTTTGTCTGTGTCATCCATGTGGATGAGTCACAACCAATGCTTGACCAGTTTGCTCTCTGTGAGAGCCTGAGAGAAAGTTTTCTCTCCATGTGACTCTCCCCAGGCACACTATAGAACTTCGAGTCTCTTTCCTCTGTGGCTCCATAATCTCCTTGTTCAGAAAATTTGGAGCTCAACTGAGTTTCATGATGTTGCAGTACAGGTTCTCCTATGTCCTGAGTCTTCGCTGACCTAGAAAGACTAGGGCCAAAACGTTGGTTGGCCTTGTGGCTCTTCTATTTATCCAATTTTGATCTGTGAACTTAGGTTGTTAACCATCCAGAAGAAAAGCTGATTAGTATCCTGCAGCATATGCCATTCACTTGGCCTTATCTGACTCAATTGATTTTAGTTGTTGTATGTTTCCATTTGTATTTCTGCTTTTCGCTTCTTATACTAGGGAGACTATACAATATTTACACAGGTGTGTCTGGTTTATTTCACTTATGAGTATATGTTCAAGTGGCATCCACTTCAGTATAAATGCTTCAAGCTTATCATTCTTAATAGCTGAATAATACTCCAATATATAGAAATATCACATCTTTTTCAACCATTCCTCATGTGATGGACATCTTGGTTGTTTCCAACATTTTGCTATCACACATTGTGATGCTATAAACATAGGTACACATATATCACTATGATACAGTGTTTTCAGCTCCTCTGGTAAAATTCCCAGTAGGGGGATAGAGGGCTTGAATGGGATTTCTAGTCCTACTCTTTTGAGGAGTCTCCACACTGACCTCCACAATGGTTGTACCAGTCTACATTCCCACCAGCAGTGGAGAAGTGTTCCCTTTTCCTCACAACCTCTCCAACATTTGTTGTTGGTTGATTTCCTTATGATAGCCTTTCTTTCTGGAGTGAGATGGTATCTCAGTGTTGTTTTTATTTGCATTTCAAGGATGGCTAGCGATGTGGAACTTTTTTATATATTTATTCACTTCTTTAATTTCATCCTCTGAGAAGTGTGTATTCATCTCATATGTCCATTTCTAAATTGGGTCTTTAATTTGGGGGCCTTGTTATATCTTAGTTCTTTATATGTCCTAGACAGTAGACCTCTGTCTGATTGCTTATTAGTTAACTCACTATTGTTGTGGAATGCTGGACTGTATTGGATTGTATTCCTCAGCTCAGGCACCTAAACTAGTTGAATGACAATGGAGTACCCATGTTTGACAAGTGTAGACAAAGGAAGGGGTATAGAAAGGAAGAATCATGATGTGTGTGTGTGGACAGTACAGTTGGGATAGATAACGCCATGCTTCTACATAATTCTACGAGAGGCATGATTTGCACTAATGGTGGTTAGACAGGATATTATGTAGGCTTCTAGTACTATGGACAACCACTAGGAAAATAACAAGGTAGAAAGTATTAATTATTGAACCTTTGATGTAATTCAGGTATAAAAAATAAGATACGCAAACAGCTACACTCTCTTAATTTACTGATAAGAGACATATGGTATAATAATATCTGTAAGTATAATATCATGTATGTACCTTCTATGATATCAAAACATTATGAAAACAGTTTACAATGTATTAATTTATCAAATCCATCTTGTCCAGGTATCTTAAAGCTGCCTCATTGATATTTGTTCTTCAATAAAATGAAAAATAAATTTAAAAAAATAAACAAGAAAGCCCAAATTATAGTTTTCTGCATAATCTTCTTAGTGAGGATGGTAGAAGAAAATTCTTAGTTTAACCATGAAAATTATGAAGAAAAATGAGAATATAAAGTTAACAGAACACCAAAATTTAAAAATATAATGTTATATATATGGAGCTGGGGAGATGGCTCAGTGGAATAAGCGCTTCCCTAGTAAGAGCAAAAGCCTGAGTTCAATCCCTGGTTCCCCCCAAAAAATTATAGTACATCTATAATCACTGAGCATTGTAGAATAACAGGCAATCAAATATTTGTTTTATTTTCATATATATTTGTAGATAATCTCAGTACTGTTGAATATTTTCCAAGTGCCAAATCTTTTTTTTTTTTTTTTTTTTTTTTTTTTTTTTTTTTTTTTTTTTTTTTTTTTTTTTTTTTTTTTTTTTTTTTTTTTTTTTTTTTTTTTTTTTTTTTTTTTTTTTTTTTTTTTTTTTTTTTTTTTTT
>PVKA01027239.1:0-30748 GCA_004027165.1 Ctenomys sociabilis
AGTTTCAAGACACCTTAACAAGACAAATTTGATAAATTAATACATTGCAAACTGTTTTCATAATGTTTTGGTATCATACAAGGTGGATACATGATATTATACTTACAGACATTATAGCAGATGTCTCTTATCAATAAATTAAGTGTGTAGCTGTTTACTTATCTTATTTTTTATACCTGAATTATATAAAAAGTTCAATATTTTCCTAGTGGATGACCATAGTACTAGAAGCCGACATAATATCCTGTCCAACCACCATTAGTGCAAATCTTGCCTCTCATAGGATTATGTAGAAGCACAGCGTTATCTATCCCAACTGTACTGTCTATACATACACATCATGATTTTTTCTTTCTATACCCCTTCCTTTGTCTACACCTGTCAAAGGTGGGCACTCCACTGTCATTCAACTAACTTAGGTGCTTGAACTCGACAACACAATCCAACACAGTCCAGCATTCCACAACAATAGTGAGTTATTCAAAGAAGTTGTCAACCATAGCTATTTACAGCTCAGCTTAATATTATGGCCCCACGATGTATATTTCATTTTTATACTGTTCTGTTGGATGGTTAAGACCTAGATAGAGCAAGACTTATATACCAATACACGTACTTTATATTTCTTATGTGGTCAGTGAAGTCCCCTCAGGGTTTATCTTGTAGTCCTGTACATTATTCTGGAGATCCTTTGTCTGTGTCATCCATGTGGATGAGTCACGGCCAATGCTTGACCAGTTTGCTCTCTGCGAGAGCTTGAGAGAATAAATTGTGTCTTAAATAAAAGAAATAAGAATATGGCTTGGAGGTCGAGGAAGGTCAGAACTCTCTTGGACATAAGATATCTCTGGACTGCCAGTATTTATTACATTTCAAGCAAGTTTTGGGGGCATGAGAGAAAGTGAAAGGAGAGACTGAGACAAAGGTGGAAAACTGAGCAAGATCTTGAGAAGTTAGAACAAAGGTTTTTCCAGCAGTAAATTTTAACAGTTAAGAGAATTGCTTGATCTCTAAGGCTGGTAGTTTATTGTTCTGGAATAGGAATTGTGTCCTCATCTGTTTCATGGGCTTTACAGGATATCTCTGTTGTTGAAAGCACCACTAGGGCTAATACAATCAGGCACCTAGGCCCATGGTTCAATCCCCAGATCCAGAAGTGGTAGCAGACCTGCCCTAAAGGAAGCATGAAATAGTCAAAAAAAAAAAAAAAAAAAAACAAAAAAAAACAACTTTCTCAGCTGCTTCAGTTTTGATGTTATCTTGTTTCGGAACATTGTGGTCAGTAACTTACCCCTTACACAGCCCAGTCCCCATCATATATTCCCCTCTCAAATTAATCAAAGTGACCAGGTTTTTGGGCCAGAGGCAAAGGGCTATAGTTATCCATTCCCAAAGTACATCACTGAAAAGTGACTAACGAGTCTCTGTTCTAACATCAAAATTTTTTCACTACAAGTATCCAGAAACCAGGGGCTGGGGAGATGGCTCAGTAGAATAAACACTTGCCTGGCAAGGGCCTTAGTGCAAGGGCCTAAGTTCAATCTCTGGTTCCACCAAAAAAAAAAAAAAAAAAAAAAAAGTATCCCTAAGCCTTAACAAAAATAAATACACAAACAAAAAATAGAAACACAGAAAGACATGGCCTCAAAATGCCTATCAAAACTCCCAACTCCCCAAGAGCCAATCTAGGTGTCATCAGTGTAGGTGTTATTGAGGGGTGTGGGAGTTAATACATGTCACATATCTCAGTTACTTGAAAAGATAACAGAAGAGGTTAGAAAACAGATCAAAGTACTCAGAAGGATTAGAAAAATACAACTCAACAGATAATGGAAGTAGGAACAAAAATGACTCAGGTGCTTTGAAAGGACATTATTAAAAAGCTAGATGACCTAAAGAAAATGATACAAAACATGGATGACCAGTCTAGTAAAGAATTAGAGTCTATATAAAGGTTTCAAAAAATCTAGGACATTGCAAAAGTATGCTAACCCTAATTTCATGAAAAGTGGCTTTTAAGCCAAAACTCAAGGGAAGAGACAAAGAAGCTTGCTACATGTTGATTAAAGGAACGACTCAACAGAAAGAGATAACTTTATAAATGCCCCCTCATAAAATAAACACTAATGGGGATTTTTAAAAAAATCATATAAACATAACTATAATGGGGGAGCCACACAAGCACAAAAAAAGACAGCTAGATAAGAAAGTCAACGAAGAAGCAACCAGTATGATGGCATCAATTCAGACCTGGAAGACAATGATATCTTTAAATAAAGACCAGCTACTCAAACACACCTTACGAACAAGAGTACATGAAAAATGGACCTTAGAGCTGCTAGATGATGCTATAAAGATGAATCTGAGAATAATTGGAATAAATGAAAAAATCAGAAGACAGCAAATATGGCATAAGAACTGCTTTTAGAAATAATGTCAGAAAACTCCTGAAAAACAGGGAAAGAAATAAACATTTAGATAAGAAAGGTATGTAAAACCCCAAATAGCCATGACCAAATTCTCCATACTACATCATAATTGAAATACCAAAATCATGGGAACAAAATCTTAATAACTGTTAGAGAAAAGCAGTAAATCATATAAAGTTAAACCCATTAGAATTATAGCAGACTTCTCAACGTAAACCTTAAGGGACACAAGGGCTTGGAGAAAAGTATCTTAAAACCTAAAATATAACAATTTCCCACATCCAGTTATATAACCTCCAAAATTTTCCTTTAAAGTTTATAGAAGGAGCTGGGGAGAGAGCTCAATGGCATAAGTGCCTACCTGGATACACCAACCCCCCTCCCGAAAAAAAGTGGGCCAGCCAAATAGCTCAGCAGATTAAAGTGCCTGCAAGTAGGCAGATGCAGGGGCCAGAGGTTCAATCCCTGGGCCTGCCATGCTGGCCTCACCCCCGGGGCACACTGAGACAGTAATTGAGACAGGGTGTGGTAGAGTGCATCTGTAATCCTAGCTCTTGGAGAGCTGTGAATAGGTGGATCACTTTGAGTCTGATCTAGTAGTGAGACTCTGAACACTCTGTAGGCCCTTCTCAAAACAGAAGGATAAAATTTATAGAGAAATAAGTTATTTCCATGACAATGTGCACCTTGAGACATTTATGACCATCAAACCAACACTCTGAAAAATTCTCAGTGATATTCTAGAAAGAGACAAGAAAGCCAACAGTACCAGCAAGTAAAATGAATAAATATATATGGCAAGATGAACATCTAAGCAGAAGGAAAAAATAAGGAAATCAACAACAGGAAAATAATGCAATTGAAAGAACAAGCAATACCTTCCATAATAACTTTCAGTGTCAGTGATCTAAATTCCCCAAAGACACAGATTGGCCAAAAACACAGACTGGAAAAATGATATGCAGTATACAAAGAGCACATTTATTTCAAAAAGAAATTCATAGATTAAATGGATAGAAATCAATATTCCATGTAATGGGAGAATGAACAAAACAGAAGTGGCTACCCTAATTTCACAAAAAAGTGGATTTCGAGCCAAAACTCATTGAAAGAGACAAAGAAGTTTACTACTCATTAATTAAAGGAACAATTCAATGGGAAGAGATAACACTATAAACACACCCTCATAAAATAAACACTAATAGGGATTTTTTTTAAAAAAATCATATAAACATCAGTACAATTGGAATGGTGGAGCTCAATATCTTATAGACACAAGAAAGATAGCTAGACAAGAAAATCAACAAAGAAATACCAGACAAGACTTGGTATGTTCAGGGTAGTATGGTCATAGGCAACAAAGAAGTCAGAGAGTTAAGCCAAACCTTTAAACAAATGGACCTAAGAGCTACCTACAGAGTCTTCCACTAGATAATAGAATACACATTCTTCTCAGCAGTACATGGGACTTTCTCCAAAATTAGACTACCTGCTAGCCCATGAAGCATGTGATAAAAGGGCAAAAAATTCAAATTACACTAGATATATTATCAGATCACAGTGCAATGAGACTAGAAATAAACATCAAAAGAAACCAATAGAAAGCTATGTAAATGCACACAATTTTAAAAATGTTCTCTTGAATAATCAGTAGGCCCCAGAAGAAATTAAGCAAAAAATTAGACAGTTCCTAAAATCAAATGATAATAATGCCAGCATAACATATTGAAAGCTACTGAACACAATGAAAGCAACCTTAAGAGGTAAGTTTATAGTGGTGAATGCTTGCATCAGAGAGTCAGCTCCAATGGAGAACCTAATAATGCAGTTGAATGTCCTAGAAAAACAAGAACAACCCAAATTCTAAGATAGTATGAGATAGGAAATTGTAAAGATCAGAGCAGAAATGAATGAAACAGACTACAGAATATACAAAGGATCAATGAACCAGAGTTGATTCGTTTAAGAAATAAACATGGGCTGGGGAGATAGCTCAGTAGAATAAGTGCTTGCCTGGGAAGCGCAAGGTCCTGAGTTCAATCCCCAGGACCACAAAAAAAAAAAAAAAAAAAAAAAAAGAAAGAAAGAAAAGAAGGAAATAGACAAACCATAGCCAATCTTACAAAAAAGAAAGAAAAAGAGAAAGAAAGAGATCCAAGTCAATGTAATGAAAAATGAAAAAGGCAAAAATCACAACATATTCTGCTAAAATCCCCAAGAGTAACTGCTTGGAGAACATATACTCCAATAAAATGGAGAATCCATTTACCTGCAATTCATTACTTAGGAGTTACTTTGAAACTGAAAAGGTCTTCCTGTCCCTTTCAGATGGTCACTGTTTCCTTGGGGGCGTCATCATGCGAGGAACTCACAGAACAAAATTTGAGAAAGATAAATTCTTAATTTAAACCAGGTACCAGCCCAAAGCAGGAGGATCTTTAAACGTTTCCTTTTCTGATGTCACTGGGTTGCTGGCAGCAGGAATGTAGTAAGCCTTGCACTGGAGTTAGATGAGCAGGCACTGAAAGAAATGTGCACAGTGCGCAACCTGAGGATTTCATTGTGTTTTGTAGGCTTGCTTTGGATGATCTGAGACCTAAAAAGTGATAGTGATTGTATTACGCATAGAAAGTCTCTCTCTCTCTCTCTCTCTCTCTCTCTCTCTCTCTCTCTCTCTCTCTCTCTCTCTCTCTCTCTCTCTCTTTCTCTCTCTCCTTTCTGACACAGAGCTTCCCTGTGCAATTCAGGTTGTCCTTGACCTCATTTGGTAGCCCAGGCTGGCCTCCAACTTGCAGTGAGCCTCTTACTGAGGTTACAGACATATATTTATTTAATCAACTGGCAACACCAGGTATCTTGGACCCCTCCTTTGCCTCTCAGGCCTGCTAATGTCTAACTACTTGCCTGACTATCTCACTGTTACAGGCCGAATGCTGTATTTTCTCTAAATATCTACATTGAAGCCTAATCCCCAACATGATGGTAGTAGGAGGTGAGGGCATTTAGGAGGTGATTCTCTCCTGAAGGTGGAGCCCTCGTGAATAAGATCAGCGCCTTCCTAAGCAGACGCAGAACGTGCCCCTGCGCCCTCTTGAGGATACAAGAAGACAGCCTTCTGCGCTCCAGGGCGGGGCCTGTTTCTGCCGGTCCCTTGCTCCGACAGTGTTAGAGATAAACATTTGTCGTTCACACCACACAGTTTATGGTATTCTGCTATTGCAGCATGGCCTGAGTCATTGGGAAGACTAATCCTCTACCATTTATACCCTTAGTTAACTACAAATCAGCTTTCAACTAGGCATGGTAAACATGCAGTTAATAAACATGAGTATTTCTCTGTACTTAAATGAGGAGTACATGCTGAGGAAAATGGGTTCATGCCTGCTGGTACAGTACAGTCTCTAGAGGCTAAGAAAAAATCCTGACTCTCTGCCTGTTCACTCTGCATCTTGGATGAATTTAATCTTCCCTCACTGTGATTTGTTTGTTCTTTGGTGGTACTAGAGATTGAACTCAGGACCTTGTGCTTGCCTCAGTGCTTGTGCTGTTGAGCTATATCGCCGGCTTCCTCACCGTGAAATGGGTAAGAATAAATGCCTCGCAGGGGTGCTCAGGAAAGCACCCAGCCTGATCCATGGTGCGTGAGAGCCAGCTAACTTGTAGTTGGTGAGGATAAACAACGAGACAAGATAGTTCTAATGCTAAGTGTGACCGGACATGAAATGGAAGAAATACGCGTACCTGGGGTTTCAAGGAAGCTTTTGGAGGAGCAGCCCGACAGCGTAAAGCTGTGCTGAGAGAGAAGTATCACCAATAAACCTAGAAATCCACTCAATTTTCCACCCAGCGGTGAAAGAGGAGCCTAGATGAGAGAACTAGGACTTCCTAAATAGCACGGCTGCGCCCAGTTTGCTTCCCGGTAGACATCTTCAGAAGGAGGGTGCTTGGGGCTCCTTCTTCCGTTTCCTCCTCAGAAAGGCAACAAGCGGAATGCACTCGGGATCAAGAGGGAGAGAAAGCCTCGCTCCATTTCTTGCTACTCTGAAGCTAGAGGGGTCTGGCCTGCTGTTGCCCTAGTTAAAACTCTCATTCCTGTCTTTAACAGTTTTGTTCTTGTTTTATTAGTGCTTGTTTGCAGTACATAATGATTCCATTCCTTGTGGGGTGATTCTGTTTCATATGTATCTTTATTCTTTTTTTCATCCCTGGCTTCGGGGTTTAAGAAACAAGTGAGGGTGCTGCAAACCAAACCAATCTTTTCTGCTGCCTTATTTAGTCTGTTAAGTTTCTGTTTTCCCATCTTCCATACTCTGAACCAAAAATAAGCTCAGTGTCAGAGGAGAATCTGGCAAATCAGAGTGGCCCTGAGACACTGAACAAAGCTGTCCCTGTCCTGATGGTTTCAGGTTTTGCAACCCAGCTTTGCACTCAAACCTATGCTTTCTCTTTGCCCTTTTCTCTAATTGCAGCCCAGGAAAAAACAGGCCTGAGTTTCCAAATGAGGACACAGTCAGGCCTTTGGAATCTAAATAATACATGTTTACAATCTGCCTTGTGCAGATGGCTCCCATGCCACGAATGGATTTCCACCCTGGGCTTGCTCTCTGTAGCAGAGGTACTTATGTGCTTGCTCCAGGATGCCAACAAAAGAGAGAAACGTGCTCACATCTTCTCTTTCCTCCAGAAAGCAAGAAAGTCAGTTAGAGGGAAAAGTACCAGGATGTGCATCTGAAAGCTTGACGCTTTGCATGTGGCAGACACTTCGATAACCTCAGTCGGGACCATGGCAGCAAGAAGCAGCTCTCGCTGCCTCCTGTCGGGGCTGGGTCCAGACCTACAAGCAGGCAAGAGGAACTCAGGAAGCCCTTCCCATGGGGCTCCCAGATCAACCTGTGGATGGTCCAAGGACATGAAACCCTGCTACTTGGAACTGCTGAAGGAGAGCTGGACAGCAGGGTACAAATGTGAAGGGTTCTTATGGAGCAAGGAGTTCAGACTTATTCCAAAGAACTTGGATCATGGGGTGGAATCTACCAATTGAGCCCAGATTCAGATACATACGGTTATACTTTGGTACTTAACTGCTTTTTTTTTTCTAATTCAGAGATACATTTTTATTTATTTCTTAAATTTTCTATTAGTACATGTTTGTAATACATAAGGATTACATTCGCCATGGGCAGTAAACTTGCCAAAATTTGCTATTACAAAATTAGACAGGAAGATTTTTATCCCCTTACTCACTGTCTGTTGTTCAATGCACAGGCTACGGCTTGTTGGTGCCAAACACCTCATGACTACTGCCCATTCCAGTCAAAACAACTTGGCACCTGTCATTTTTAGCACTAGTCATGCCTTCTAGAATCCACTAACAACAAGTAACAAGGCACCACTGTATACTTTAAAGGGCTAAGTTGTCCAAAGACACGAGTAGTTTAGAAGGGAGGGCATCATCATAGAGAACGTACTGTCAACTTTCGAAGTCTCTTCCAATCCTGGGACTCTCTGTCCTTCTCAAGAGCCACCTTTTTGATTTGGATGCCCCATGTGATTTCAGGAGCTCATTGCATGTGACACAGTTCGTAACTTGAGCTAAACTAAGGAACTCACGTGAATACATGTGAATTCATGGCATATGCACATACAGTGATTGATGCAGTGATTTTTCAACATATCTTTTAGAATAAGCTATAATAATTTTGTAGGAAAATTAAAACAGATATGTTCCTGCTGGGTGTAGTGGTGCAAACCTGTAATCCCAGAACTTGGGAGGCTGAGGACAAGGATTGCCATGAGTTGGAGTTCACCCTGGGCTACACAGCTAGCATGAGCTACACAGGGAAACCCCATTTTAAAAAATTGTTCTCTCTTTCCTGCTAGATATGAGTTAGGGCAAGTCCTCATTGCTATTGGCAAATTTTTTTTGAGGACCACTATAAAAGCCATTTTTAAGAAGAAGGCAGAGATGGGGGACCAGGAATTTTAGTGGCATTATTAAATTATGAATCAAGATTTAACTGAAACCAGATTTACCTTTGGAAACTTTTGGTGTAAAAAGTAGTGACATGCCTTGATTTTTTGAACAAGATATAGTTGGGCTTTCTGATATTCATAAAATAAAAAGTCTTAATCAAGTGAGGGTAATAGCCGGAAGTATAAATTTTAATCTGTCCTCAAAGAGCCTCCAGTATTGTTTGTAACAATATGAGCCAGAAGCCTCCTGTCCCTCGGGAGCAATGAGCAAAGAACAGCCTAAGGAAATGACCCCCCCCCCCCATGTAATTCCCACAAGCTGGGATACTGGGAACAACCACTTCCTGGAGTCCTCTGGCTGGTCTTTGTTTCTTCACCTGGGAGGTAACCACCTAGTGATGTGTAAACTTACAGTTTGGTGAATGGCTTTGTAAATAGTTTGTTTACACTGAATTAGTTATGCACGTTCCTTAGCCTGTTTTTAGCCCTCAATAAATGTGAAATGTTTAGATCTATAGTATACCTGGGGAGAGTCTCATGGAGAGAAAACTTAGAAAACTTTCTCTCACGCTCTCACAGAGAGCAAACTGGTAAAGCATTGGAGGTGACTCATCCACATGGATGACAAAGACAAAGGATCTACAGAATAAGGTACAGGATTACAAAATAAACCCTGAGGGGACGTCACTGACCTCATCAGAAACAAAAACTACATGTTTTGGTATATAGGTCTTGCTCTATCTCGGTCTTAACCATCCAGCAGAAAAGTATAAAAATGACGTATACAACACAGGGCCATAATAATAAGTTGAGCTGTAGGTGACTACAGTCAACAACTTCTTCAGATAACTCACTATTATTGTGGAATGCTGGACTGTGTTGGATTGTGTCGTTGAGTTCAGGCACCTAAACTGGTTTAATGACAATGGAGTGCCCATCTCTGACAGGTGTAGACAAAGGAAGGGGTATAGAAAGGAAGAATCATGATGTGTGTGTCTGGACAGTACAGTTGGGATAGATAACGCTGTGCTTCTACATAATTCTATGAGAGGCAAGATTTGCACTAATGGTGGTTGGACAAGATGTTTTGGTGGCTTGGGACCCACTTAGCACGAGATTGGGCTAGGGAGTCCTCTGGCTATATTAATCCAGTCTTCCCATCATTTCTTTCCCTCCGACTGATAACATACACAACAGTTTGGAAGATGAAACATCTGGCAGGATAGGGAAAGCAATACTGAAGAGGAATATCCAGATATCAGATACGATGACAGAGGATAAAGTACCATGGGGATGTCACCAAAACCATGACAAATCATAGGAAAGGTGGAAAATAATTCTGTAAGTCACTCAGTGACTGGCACTGTGACCTGTCTCCCTCCTCCCATATCTGCCACACATGGTGAGATCTCCTGGCTCTATGTATCAGATTATACTCGGTAGACTAGTCTGGCAGCTTACTAGATGTGTGTGCATAGGAGTTAATCTTTCTGCACATTGATTTTCTGATCAATGAAATAGGTATAAAACCTATTCTTGAAATATTTTTTATACCTATTCCTGAAGATTTTTTTATACCTATTCTTGAAATAGATATAAAACCTCCTAGTTTGTGGCGAAAATCAAATGAGTTATTACAATTGTGTCTGGCACATAATCAAGGTGCAATTAGTGTTCTTTATTACTCTCATTTGAAAAGCAATGTCTCAATAACTATGACACAGCAAACACTGGAGTGAAATAGCAACAAGTAAATCATAATCTGCCCTCAGCGGGATGCAGCTTTCAGGAAAAGGTAATGGAAGCGTGCGATAAACAAGCATAGAAAGGATGAATCACTAGTTAAAACTCTGGCTTTGAGAACAAAATGTAATGAAGCTCTCCTAAGCAAAAGAGAGGATTTCAAAAATATGGATGTTGGGCTGGGGAGATAGCTTGGTGGTCTAAGCACCCACCTGGCAAGTGGAAGGAGCTGGGTTCAATCCCTAGTACAGTGTGTCTAGCCACCATGCTGGCCACTGAACCCAGGAGTAGTGGCACATGCCTATAATCCCAGCCCTGAGAAGGCCGAGACAGGAGGATCACTGCAAGTCCGAGCTGTGTACTGAGAAAATTTTAAAAAATATGGACATAGTGCTATGTCAGAATGGGGCTATTACCAGGAACTGGAAAAACCCTGGGAGCCTCAGCAATACCCTTTCTCTGCTGGCTGGCTGCATTTTCTGACTTCTTTATGCAGACCAGCCTTCTCTGTCTTTATCCCTACTGAGGAATTTGTCCATCCCACAGCAACCCTTTAGTGTTCTAACCTTACCAAAGTGCTAGGATGGCCATCTATGTCTAAGTCCTTATGGAAAGTTCTTGAAAGAAGAAAACCTAATTGAGTGAGTTTTTCACTCTTGGTCTAGTTGGCAGGGTCATAGTAAGAACTTGGTTCTTTGAGTCACCCAGTGGCTATAAATTGTGAAGAACTGGGCATGTGGAGCTCAGCTCTCCAAGAAGAAAATGTGGCTCATGGCTGGTAGGTAGCCTGGAGGGGTAATCTGACCTTAGTTTCCAAGGCAAGGAACTTTCTGAAAAACATCATGACTGGCTGAGGTTTCAAGACTAATAAAAATTAACAGGCAAAAGAGATGGAAAGAGAGCCATCCTACCATCGGGAGAAGAACAGGAACAAAGGGTGTGGCGTCTCTGGAGAACATCAGGGAGGCCAGTGACAGGAGAGGAAAAATGAGCCAGGTAGATGCAGCGATCTTGAAGATTTATTGTGTTGGTTGCTTTGCATTCTATGGGAAAATATTTAAAAAGTTTTAAGCGAAGTGAGGGACGTGATCAGGCATTTATGCTGGAATAATTGTTCACATTATTTTAACAACAATACAGAGAGGGATATCGCTCAGTGGCACAGTGCCTTCCTGACAAGCATGAAGTCCTAGTTCAATTCCTGGTACAAACAAAATACAGACAGTGTTTGGGGGTTTTGCAAGACGGGAGGCTTTTGAGATTTAGGTAGAGTGATGGTAGCCTGAAATAAGGCAGTAATAGCAAGAAGGGACAAAGAGTTGTTGTTAGGGTTTGGGTCTAGTTGTGCCCCCAGAGCCTCATGCAGTCATGCAGACTTCTAGAGTTTGTGATTAATTTACCATCCTCTAGGGTTATGAGTGTGTGAGTGCCTCACCTGCCTTGGGGGCGGGTAATTTGCATTCCAATGTAAGGAGGGAAGAGAAGCTGCTTAAGCTGCTGCTACTACTCCTTTTGCTTTCTTTTTTTCTTTTCTTTTCTTTTTTTTTTTTTTTTTGTGGAACAAAGGATTGAACTCAGGCTCTTGTGTTTGCCAGCTAAGCACTTATTCTCCAGCATTTTTTATTTATTTATTTATTTTTTTGCGGAACCGGGAATTGAACTCAGGCCGCTGTGCTTGCCAGGGAAGCACTTATTCTACTGAGCCAGCTCCTAGGCCCTAAGCACTTATTCTACTGAGCCATCTCCTGGCCCCTTCCTTTGCTCTTGCTGCCACCATAAAAGCTTGCCCTCTGCCATTTTCCACTCTGCCTTGGAGCCAGCTGAGTATGGACTGACACCTCCAGTAACTATGAGCTAAATAAATCTTTTCTTCCTTCATTTTGGGTGTTGGGTATTTGTCCCAGTAATGAGAGAAGAGTAACCAAGACAGTTGTGTTGATCTTAAGACACCAACAGGAGCACAGAGCCTGATTTGTATGGGGATGTTTGTTGAATGATGCCAATGCAAAAGTCAATAAACTTGTATTTGTCTCAGTGTCTCAAAGTCTTGTTGCCTTGGTAACCAATGGTGCTAAGACACAAGAAAGATTGCTCAATCCTGGCTGCAAGCCAGCACCACCAAAGGAAGGCATTTTCTTTCTTTTTTCTAAGATAACTTGACAAGATGGATTTGATAAATTAATACATTGCAAACTGTTTTCATAATGTTTTGGTATCATAGAAGGTGCATACATGATATTATACTTACAGACATTATTATAGCATATGACTCTTATCGGTAAAGAAAGAGAGTGTAGCTGTTTGCTTATTTTTTTATACCTGAATTACATCAAAGATTCAATAATTAATACTTTCTACCTTGTTATTTTCCTAGTGGTTGTCCATAGTACTCGAAGCTGACATAATATCCTGTCCAACCACCATTAGTGCAAATCTTACCTCTCATAGGATTATGTAGTAGCACAGCATTATCTATCCCCACTGTACTGTCTATACACACACATCATGACTCTTCCTTTCAGGAAGGCATTTTCGTTGACAGTCACATGATGCTGTTGGCTTCCCTTGATGTACTAGGGAACTTTTGCTTTGTAACTCAGGGAGCATAGAAGAGTTGTGTTTGAGGGTCAAATTGGTACAAGGAAGACAGGAGGAGTGATAGACAATATAGACCATAAGTCTTCTTAGTTGGCCTCTCTGATGAACAGAAACCTAAGGACTTACTTGGAAGGGGCCTGAGAGCAGCTCACAGGAAAGGGCATGAGGCCCAAGCAAGAAGGGAAGAATAATACTGCTGTAGGTGTTACCAGCTACCGAGGCTTCAAGGAATATCTAGGAAAACAGGGAAGCCATGTGTGGTGGCACATGCCTATAATCCCAGCACTGGGAGAGTGAAGAAGAAGGATCTCTGGGAGTTTGAAGTCAGCTTGCAGTATATAACAGGTTCTAGGCCAGTCTGAATTACATAGTAAGATCTTGTTCAAAGAGAGAGACATGGGGAGAGAGAGAGAGAGAGAAGAAAGGAGAGGAGAGGAGAGGGGAGGGGAGGAGAAGGGAAGGGAGAAGAGGAAAGAGAAAAGAGGAAAGAGGAAAGAGAAAAGAGAAAAGGGAAGGGAAGGAAAGGAGACTGTCTTCCTTGTACCAAATGCGCACACATTTGTGCTCATGTGTATGGCAAAGCAAGGGGTAAACTCCCATGCCTTGTAATTTGAGCAACTGTAAAGAATTCTCATGTTCTAGTTAAAAGCTGAAGGCCTGGTCTTTGAACCAGACAGTCTGGTGTCAAGGAAACAGGGAACATAATGGTTAATTATTTGAGTTAACTATTTATTATTCCGTGCCTGTGTCTCCTGGGGGAAGGTATTTTGGTTCACTCTCTGTCTGCATGACAGACTGCTATGCCAGCATGACCTTGAGTCCCTTGGGGGTCCTCCGAGTGCCTCAGAGCAGCATAGCTGAGCTGGACTGCTGGTGACACACCCCCAGCTCACAACAAGCCTCTACCATTGGGGCAGAGGACCCAGAAGGGCCTTCTTTTCATTAGTTTTCCTTCTTTTTTTGGTACCTAGAATTCCTTATCTAAGGTAATAAGAACACTTGTCTGCTTTGTGTTCCACTTGTTCTGGAAGTGCTGGGGATCAAACCGAGGCCTTGTTTATGCCAGGCAAACGGGCAACCACTGAGCCACATCCCCAACCCTTGTTTTTTTTTTTTCTTATGCCACACACATCAATACTTTATCTAAAAGATACTTCAAAAAACATTTTGCAAAGGCCTTGGCTTAATAATGAGGTGTTCTAAATATACTTTGTAAAAGACTGGTAATGAAATGTTTCACCCAAAAGTTTTCATTTACTCATGCACGCTGCAAAATGATCTTCTAGCCTTTCATGTAGTTGATAAGTTCGCTGCCAATGGCAAATGTGCTGCACAAATTCCCCCAACTGTCTGGGAATAAACATTTCTTTTAGAAAATCAACTGTATTGTGCTCTGAGTACTTTGTGTTTGATTAATCCTGAGAAAACTTCCTTTGATGAGAAGATTCAAATCTGGATATTTTACCATCTGGGAAAAAAGTTACTTTGTTTTGTGAGAATGCCGGTCTGTTCTACCCTGAGGATGACATAATTTTCTAATAAATGGAGTTTTTTTTTTTTTTTTTTTGTTTAAGAAAGGCCATTAGCAACCCTTGTCCACCTCCCTTGGACTCTCCAAGTTCAATTAACCTCAAGATTTCTACTTGTTCATGTCTAGCTCTTTATGCTTAAGAACTCAGACCAGCACTGAGAAAAAACTATGTATCTGGCAGGAAGTACTGAAGAACACAAGCTACTCAGGAGCAGTCCTCAAAAAACAGCTTACAGGAATGGTATAAATATTCCCAATAAATAAACACTCCAGCTTCACTGCCTTAGGGTGGCATCGTCCGGCCATGTGTGTTCTTCTGTTTCTTGAAGCTTGGCTGTGGGACTGAACTCCGCTGTTGCCCATGACAGAAGCAGACCTGATGCCCACCCCTGTTGGTGCCTCCCATTCCTGTGTCACTTTCCTCTTCCCCTTCTAGCAGTCCTTGCCCCTCCAAAGCAAGCTCTTGTATGAAAGTCTTTGGACTAGGGTCTACTTCTTCTTTTTAAAAAATTTTTAGGGAAGGGTGTTCAGGGTCTCACAATTAGATCAGACTCATAGTGATCCACCTGTTCACAGCCTCCCAAGTGCTGGGATTCCAGGAGCGCGCCACCGCAAGGGTCTACTTCTTGAGAATCCGAACCAAGCTGGTCCATGTGTTGAAAAAAAGCATCACTCTACTACTAAAAATTCCTAAATGCTGGTAGACTGCTGACTGATAGTGTTCATCCTGTTAAAAAAGATAATTCTTATGTAAATATATAGCATTTGGCAAGGCTTTATCTAATTTATTTATGAAGAACTGGCAGAACGACAAAGCTGATTTCAATGTTCAGAGTCAGTGGGAAGAAGGAACGCTGAAAAATATTGTTAGGTGAGACATAAAACTGATTAACGACCTTCACGGCAATAGTATCATTAGTGCAGTTTACGACACCAGGCGTTGATCCCAGGGGCTTCTCGATAGCTTGTATCCCCAGCCTTTTGTCTTTTACTTTTTAAACTTTGAGACAGGATCTCAGTAAATTGCTAAATCCCCCAATTTGGGCTTCTACTTCTAAGCCTTCTACTCCCTCCCCTCCCCCAGAGTGTGTTGCTATAATTTGGATAATGTCCCTGACAGGTCTGTGTATTAAAAATTCGGTCCTTAGGGGCCGGGGAGATGGCTCAGTGGAATAAGTACTTCCCTGGCAAGTTCAAGGGCCTGAGTTCAATCCCCAGTTCTGCCCCCCCCCCAAACATTGGTTCTTAGCTGGTGGTGCTATTGAGAAGTGGTAGAACCTTTAAGAAGAGGGGCCTGCTGGGAGGTCTTTACATCACTGAGGGTATGTCCTTGAAGGGGATCACGGGATCCCAGGGCTTTGTCTTCCTCTTCACCATGAAGTGAATGGTTTTGCTTGCTGTGTGCTCCTATTGAGATCTGTTACCCTGCTACAGACTCAAAAGCAGTGAAGGCAGCTGTTGGCGCACCAAAATAAACTTTTTAACCTTAAAATTTGATTTTCTCAGGTACTTTTTATAATAACAGAAAGCTAACACTCTGATTTATATTTTCATTGAGGAATAAATATTATAACTCATCAGTTGCTGCAAATGTAAACTTAAATTTCATAGAGTCAGAAAGAAGATACACCTTTGATCAGTCAGTAGTAATAAGTCAACAATCAGTAGACATTACTTACATGAGAACAACAATCAAATGGGCCCAGGCTTCATCAAAAGTTTACCCAATTACCCCTTTTAAAAAATTTATCTCCAAGTTTGGAATCATTGTTCTGAATCCTGGAAGACTTTTATGTTATTTATAAGTAACCTATGAACTGACAATAGCAACATTCTTTGTTGTAGATCAGTAAGTCTCGAAAAGCATGTGTGCTCATGTGTTTTTAAACTTTACTTGTTTGTGACCTAATGTGCTTTGAAGACAGTTTTAAAGATTAAAAACTTGATGCACAGTACTTCCCCTATGATGAGAGGGGTTTTGCTTTTACTACTTTAATTTTTGTTAAGTGGCACTAGTATTTTGGTGAAATTACCCCAAAATTCTAGAACTGGAAGCTGGTTACAGACATATTCTGCAAAGATTTTCTTCACTGGCAAAGAATTAGGGAAAATGGGTTATTTAGCATTCACTGGGATTTTTAAAAATTGTTAATTATTGATTGTTCAAACTGTTATAGACAACTAAATTAAGTAGAAATATTCTCGGGGTCAGCCCGGGCAAGGCCTCCCAAGGAGCCAGTCCAGACACAGTGCACCTTTTGGGAGAGACTGACTTGCACTGAGGAATGCACCCACACACTTCTCCCAAGGATAAACAACAGTGGTTGATATTCTAAATAAGCTTCTATCACCTTGGGAAAGCTAGAAAGAGCCATAGACTCAGCCTCTTGGCCAAGCTCCTGTTCCCTTTCAGGCTCATTTGCTTCCTGATTTGATCCCCACATAATCTATATTACCTCAACCATTATGCTCATAATCTTACTGGTAGACCATAGTTTTGTCCCACTTCATGCCCACCTTATGATTTCCCATTTTTCCCCATCTTGTACCTGCTCACTTTGTGTTTTTTTCTTTATAAAAATTCCTAGAAGGGCAAATTCCTTGGCAACCCACTCAGATCCCCTTCTGTCTCTCAGACAGAAGCTTTCTTTCCCCAATAAATACATTCTGCTCTAACCTCCACTGTTACCAGAATTCATTTTTCAATTTTAGAGAATACGAACTCATCTGGACATCTAGCAGGTTGGAAGTTTCTTTATCCTATATCAAAATAAGTGCTACAGTGGTCTTTAAAAAAGAAAATGAAAAAATAAATGGATCACCATTTTCTGAAATGTGTACTTTTTTTTTTTTTTTTTTTTTTTTGCAGAACCGGATATTGAACTTAGGCCCTTGCAGTTGCCAAGGAAGTACTTATTCTACTGAGCTATCTCCCTGACCCCATTTTGTTTTTATCTTTAAAAACTTGAATGAACACTGCTTAAGATCACTGTATCATACCTCAGTGACAACATTTGCCTAGCATGCATGAGGCTCTGGCTTCATCCCCAGCCTTACCAAAAAGACAAGACAGACAGACAGACAGACAGACAGGTAAGCAGTCAGGCAGGCAGACAGACAGAACCATGATATCCCTTTCTCATATCAAACTGTGATCAGTGGTGGTAAAAGATGAAAAAAATCAATTTCTTCCTTTGTCTTGTATTTTGTTAAGGAGCCTGAAGGGCTATCTCATTATTAGCTAATAAGACCCATCTGCCAGTACCGAGTCTTATTAAACACTCAATTTGAAAATTTGGGAATGCTAAGTGAGGAGCAAAATGCCTCCTCCCTGTTCTCTGACACCGGCAATTTAGAGTGAAGCATCTTATCAGGAAGTTTAAAAGAGTTTTTCAAAACCCTAGTTCAAACAGGCCCTTCTTTTCCCTGATAGCTGAGAGCCCCTAACCCCTGAAAGCTGGCAGGAGACGGGAGCATTGGCTCTTTGTAAATTGAATGACCTGATTTTTATCTCTAGTTGCATTCCTGGAGGAAGCATGATGTCATTTCAATCACTGGCCAGAAAACTTCTTGCTTAATGAGCACTTTGAGCTTCCTGGCAGTCAAGAAGGCCTTTGTCTACTGTGCTTAGCAGCAGGGGTCAAAGAGCCTTCTTTTCTGGCTCCTTGGAACAAAGGGACAGGATCCCTAGCTGGCTCTTGTCTGTGACTAAGTCTGACAATAGCAGACAGACAAATAACAGCTGACTCCCAAGAGGTTAGAAAGCCTACCAGGCCAGGAGGCCAGGAGGGAGTAGCTGAAGTGTCATCAAATTCTGTTTTCTGCCCCCTCCTTATAGTATGGGAGCTGTCCCCACCTGATTGCAATGGGGGCTGAGTTTCAGCCGGGATCCTGAGCACACTTGTGCCCCTCCCCGCCCTAGCTCTCCAGCCCTGGCCCTGGGGCTCAGCGTCCCTCAGCTGTTGGAGCAGGTGCTCTGTCGGCCTCCACCCCCTGGCAGCTGTGGGGACCTTCGCAGAGGTTGGACACCGATCTCTAGAACTCTGGTTACTCGCGGCTGAGAGCGAAACCAGGATTATAAGAGAAGAAATGCTGTGGGCTGATGTCTACTCGTGGTGCATGGCAACTAGATACTAGGCAAAAGAGATGGAGGACTGAAGGCAACAAAGCCAAGCCTGTTCTTCGCATAGTGTTAAACCCTTGAACAGTTTTCTTTTTTATTATTTTTTTTCTTTTTGTATTTAGCACAGAGTCTACAGGGTCTCACTATGTAGATCAGACTCCGAGTGATCTGCCTGTGTTCAGCTTCCCAGCAGCTGGGATTACAGGTGTGCCTGCTTGCCACCACACCCCGTCTTCTCCTCGCTGTCTCAGCTCCGGTGTGATGGGGGCTGTTTGTAATTCCAGCTATGATGTCTGTGGAAGGCTGAGGCAGAAAGATCTTAAGTTTCGACAGTCTGTCCAAACCCTATTTCAAAATAAAAGTAGGTAGGGGTCTCTCAGTGGTAAGAGCACTTACCTACCGCAAGCAATCTTTAGTAACACAGACACCACACACACACACACACACACACACACACACACACACACACACACACAGAGCGTTAGTGAGGTATAGTTTCTATGCCATGAAGTGCACATGGTTAAAGTGCACAGTTTGAGATCTTTTTTGTGGGTGTTTTTCTTTTTCTCTTTTTGCCTGTGGAACCGGGGATTGAATTCAGGCTCTTGCACTTGCCAGGAAAGTGCTTATTCCACTGAGCCAGCTCCCTGGCCCTGTGGGTGTTTTTCTGAGACAAAGTTTTTTTTCTATGCAGTTCCATCTGGCCTTGAGCTCACTTTCTAGCCCAGACTGGCCTGGAACTCTCGTTGATCCTCCTGCCTGGGATTAGAGGCATGTGCTACCACATCTGGCCAGTTTGACAAGTTTTTACATGTGTGTGTGTGTGTGTGTGTGTGTGTGCGTGTGTGAGTCCACTGCCGTAATGATATGTCAGCAAGGGAAAATGCACAACTTCAGGTGGGGCTTGACGATGGGAGAGGCTGGGCCTACCAAGCAAGTGTGCACGGGGAGGTGGGGCAGGAAATCTCCGCTCCTCTTTCCAGTCTCCAGCTGGAGACCACAACTGTTCTAAAAAATGAAATCCATTGGTTAAAAAAAAATGCCAGTTTATAAAATCTATCACCACGGTCAGGATATCTCTCCCAGCAATTGCTTCCTGCCGCTTTGTGAGTCCTGCTTTCAGGGACCAGGGCGGCCCCTCCCCACATTTGTCTCTGCTGTTCCTGGTGACCTTGCTCGCTTCCCACCACTAGAGATTCCTTAGAGCTGGCTACAGGTTTTGCATAAATGGCATCATATGTTACCGGAGGGCGTTGGGCTTCCTTTACTGAACCCATTACCTACCCTGTTGTGTTTATTGTTATTTCATTTTTTCATTGCTCAGTAACTTTGTAGTGCAGCTTTAGAGTCTTTCACATGTTGTTCTACTGTAGGTTTGTCCATTTACCTAGGTAGACATTTGGATTGCTTTAGTTTCCCATTATTACAGATAAAGTAATGATGAATATTTGTTTACAGGCCATGCTAGAGACATTTAGTTTGGTATCTGTTGAGTAAGCTCAAAGGAGGGAGTCACTAGGCCAAACAGAAGGAACATCCAGTTGCTTTCAAAGGGGGTTGCACTATTTCACATCCTTATCATTATTATATGAGGTTCCTTGTCCTCCCTCTATAGTCGCACCAACAGTTGGTGTAGTCACTTTTTAATTTTAGCCTAAAAACAATGTAGTAGTGTCACGATGTGTTTTTGTTTAGTTTTGCATTTATTTATTCATTTTTTTGCCATTGGGCATTGTACCCATGACCTTATGCTTGGCAGGCAGGTGCTGCACACGGGACCAGCCCCCAGCCACCCTACACTGTGATTTCACTTTGCATTTTCCTAATGACTAATATTGCTAAGTACCTCTTCCTGTGCTTATTTTCCATTTGTATATCCTTTCGATGAAGATTTTTCTCTTTTCACCACTTGTATATCTTTTTTAGATCTGTTGCCCGTTTTAAAACTTGATTATTCATTATCTTATTAAGTGTGAAAGTTCTTTATGTATACTAGCTATAAGTTCTTTATGATATGCTATGCAGTATTTACTCTCTGCTTGTGTCTTGTCCTTCATTTTTTTAACAGTGTCTTTTGAAAGCCAGCATTCTTTTTTTTTTCCCCATATATTTACTATGGGGTCTCTAGGGTCTCACTACATAGATCAGACTCATAGTGATTCTCCTGTTTTCAGCCTCCCGAGTGCTGGGATTATAGGTGTGCGCCATCACACCCAGTCTCATTCGACATCTCAGCGTGCTTTGCGGTGGGGCTGGCACTGTATGCTGGAGACTGGGATCTACCCGTGGTGTGCTCTGCCTAAGCGGGCGCTGTAGTCAGGTGAGCTATCTGGCCGGCTGCCAACGTTCTTTTTTTTTGGTGAAACTGGGGATTGAACTCAGGCCCTAGCACTTGCCAGGCAAGCACTTGTTCTACTTAGCCATTTCCCCAGTCCCAATGTTCTTAATTTTAAGATGATCTAATCTAGGAATTTTTTTGATAGTACTTATAAAAGGACAGAGCACCATCTAGGCCTTGTTGTAATTCTAAATGTCTCCATAAATCAATGACTCGATTTTTATCTGTGGTCGAGCAAACTCTCTTCTGGTCAGATCTCATTATTAAAACATTCCAATAGCTCAGAGGTGTGCAGGTTTCAGTGCATACCTACTTACTTCAAATAGAATTTGATAGAGCAAAAACTATAGTACCACAAAGCAATCTGGACTGAAGCAGAAAGGGATGATGGTGAAATTTTCATAAATGAAACCCAGGGGAGGCTAAAGCCCTTGATTTGGGACTTTGGTGGATACAGGGCAAACAGCTTTGTCTTCAACCACAAAATATAATAAAATTATATTATGCAAATCATCCATGACTTAAGGATAAAATATTCGAGTTCTGCCCCTAAGGAAACAGTGAGCCATAACTCTTTACCCAGGATTGGTTGAACACTTCTCTAGAAGCCAGAGAAAGCCAGAGCCTTACTATTTTAAATTCTTTATAATTCAGATAGTAAAAGACCATGTTTATAGCCCAGTAATAAAATTAACCATGCACATTACTAGTGCTCAGATTTACTAGAGGAGTTTTATCTTGGTGTCACACATAACCTTCCAACAACCATGTGGATATTGTTTCATTTCACAGAGGAAGAAACACCCAGAAAGATTAGGAGAGCAGGAAAACCAGATGGCTGTGTTGATCTTGGGATGCATGCTTTCCCTCCTGATCTACTGCCATTTTTTCATGGCACTGACATAATTGAACTACTTTACCTCCATGAGTGGTCTTTAGTTCACCATATCTTGTTTATCTTAGTCCCACCCATGTTTAAATCTAGTCACATAAGTAAGCATTAGAAAGAGGGTCACAGGATGAAATGATTGAGTGAACAGGCCTCCCCAGGGGGAGATGGCGGAGATTTCCTGAGTAGGGCACCACCCTTCCTGGGTCCCCCTCCACCCCTGCATTCTGCACACACTGCACTGTCCTTCCTGTTACCTCCCAGCCTCCACACTGTCCCTCATAATACCTACTGAGGAGGGGGCCTAAGACTTCTTGGAAGGGCCAGTGCCCAGTCAGTTCTTGATCTATGTCAACCCATTGAAGGGACGAAGGAATCTCCTATTCCAGCCCGGAAGAAGTGTTTGTTCTAAATTTCTGTGGCTAATAAAAACTGATTACTTCATGTAAAAATATGATTCAGCAAATAGGTAACCAAGAACATTACCTGATCAATTAGTCCTATAGGGAAGTGCTCAGACTAACTCCAAAGATAGCTCAGAGACCTTTATTCTGGGAAAATGCTATTGTCTTGTTACCAGAAGGACTCAGAGCTACTGTGTGTAGACTAAAATTTATGGGCTTTCATAGATGCAACCACAAGATTATGGGCAGTCTTGCTGAGGAGGAGCCTGTACTGTAGTCACAAGAGAAAAGAAATTAAGAGCTTTGCCTAAGGAAGACCCTCAAAAGAACATCCTTATAGCATCTGTCTCTTATTGCATGCTTTCCTTCCACCATCATTAATTTACTCAGTCCTAAAGTGAGATAGATCCCAGTCAGTCACTAGCAGTAGAGTAAACTGGCATCAAGGGACTGCTGATGGACCTGACGAGGAGTTCACACACACTGCAGTGTGTCTTTTTCATTGTGGAGAACAGAACACATTTACTCCCAAGTGAACTTTGTGGTAGCATTAACTATATGCATGTTTGTCTTAGTTACTCTTCTCTTGTTGCTGGAAGAAATACCCAACACCCAAAATGAAGGAAAGAAAGGTTTATTTAGCTCACAGTTACTGGAGGTTTCAGTCCATATTCGGCTGGCTCCAAGGCAGATTGGCACATGGCAGAGAGCAGCAGTTCATGGCAGCAGAACAACAATGCTACAAAGAGCAATGGCTACAGAAAGTGTGTCTCTCTCTTATATTACATTCAGGCTCTCTGCCCCAGGCTGGGAGAAGTGCCCACACACATAATCCCAGCAGTACTAAATCCTATAATCCCAGCCTTGGATCACACATAATCCCACTGCATCATGAGTTAATCACAAACTCTAGAAGTTCCCACCCCCTGACTGCATGAGATTTTGGGGGGACAACTATACACAAACCATAGCAATGTTATTACACAATAGACCTCTGAAACTATTTAGTCTTGCAAAATGGAGACTATATCCAGAAGCTCACTGTGTCCAGCACTTAGCAATCACTATATTACTCTGCTTTTTGTTTCTTAAAGTCTAATTACTCTAGATGCCTTTGGCAAGTAGAACCATGTAGGATTTATCCTATGACTGGCCTATTCTGCCCTGCATGATATCTCTGTGTTTCATCCATGCTGTAGTACATGACAGAATCACCTTCCTTCTTAAGCTACTCAATATTCCATTAATATATATTGTATTGTGTTTTTTTGTGAACAATGCACTAGTGTTCAGTTTCACCATTTCCTTGCTCACTCTACCATTTTATTTCTTTGTTTGTTTGCTTATTGGCAGAACTAGGGATTGAATTCAGGCCCTTGCACTTGCCAGGCAAGCGCTTATTCTACTGAGCCATCTACCTGGTCCCCACACTACCATTTTAATAGCTGTGTGACATCTCATTGTAATTTTGATTTGCATCTCCCTGCTGATTAGTTTATGGAACATTCTTTCATGTGCTTGTTGGCATTTTGTATATCTTCTTTGGAAAGATGTCTATGTTTTAGCCACTTTATCACTGAGACACAACACCTGAAACTCAAAGGAGAAGTTTATTTTGGCTCACCTCTACAGTCTCTAGTTGCCTGCTTCCAAGGCAAAAGGACATGGCAGAAGGACCTACTGGAGTGGAATGCGACTGGCATCAGGGCCATCATGATGCAGAAAGAGAAGGGAGGAGCTAAAATAGGATGTAAGCCCTTCCAGGTCACCATCTCAATGACATACCGCTAACCAGGCCCTCCCACCCAATGGTAAATCAGCTGTAGCACCCTCATAATTCATTCACTTTCCAGTCACCTTTGAGTACATGAGGTGTTGGAAGAATAAATATTCCAGGTCAAAGTATAAGTCTGCTCAAATCCTTTGTTTATTTTTAACCTGAATTTTTTTCACTGTAGTTCTTGAATTGGAGGAGTTCTTTATTTATTGGTGATACTAACCCCTTGATTGCAACCATAGGAGACAATAAGAGCCAGCACATTAGGACCAAATCATCCATGACTCAGGGATACAGCTTGTAAGATATATGGTGTGCAAAAATTTTCTTCCACTCTTCCAGCTTGCCTTTACACATTGTTGACTGTTTCTTTGGCTGTGCAGAAGTTTTAAAGGCTGACATAGTTCCATTTGCATATTTTTGTTTGAGTTGTTTGTTTTTTGTTGTCAGAGCCAAGAAATAATTGTCAAATCAATGTCATAAAGATTCTCTTATTTTTTATTTTCTTCTCAGCGGGGAGCTGGTCTTCATTTTGCTTCTTGTTTTCAGAGAATATCAAGTGTCTAGAAATTGTCTTAAGAATTTCTTATGAAACAAATACTCCTCTCACCCTCTTTAGAAAAAAGAAAAACAGCTTCATTGTCTATCTTTTGCAACCTAATTCCTAAAAAAATGAACTTTTTTATTTTATAGTATCATATATAGCTTTTCTTTGAAGGTATCTTTGAAGATATAAAAACATGAGTCTCATTTTTGTTGTGTGTGTGTGTTCTTAGAAATTGAACCCAGACCTTTAAACATACTAGACAGGGGTCAGGGAGGTAGCTCAGTAGAATAAGCACTTGCCTGGCAAGCACAAGGGCCTGAGTTTAATCTCGGGTTCTGCAAAAAAAACAAAACAAAACAAAAAACATGCTAGACAAGTACTCTACCACTGAGCTACAGCTCTAGCTCCATGAGTATTCTTTTATAAAAATATGTCCCATATGCTCCTTTGCCTTAATATTTCAGTTTACCAGAAACAAATATCAATACACAAAGATATGTAAATCAAATTGATCTTTCAGCAACATATAGTGATACCTCAGTTCACGAACTTAATTTTTTCCAAAATTTTGGAAAAGATAGTCACCTCATGTTTATGCATGAAAGATAGCCATGGGCATGTTTGTCACCAGATGTAGAGTTTGCATGCAAAAATGAAATTTTTCTAAATGCTTCTGTTTCCAAACCAAAAGCATTTGTGGACCAAGGTACCACTTACATCAACAGCATCATGAACAGCTTGATAAAATAGCTCTCCTGGGTACATACAATCTTTCTTTCTTTTGTGCTTTTGAGAATTCCAATGAGTCAAGGAAGCTGATGCATACCTCTTCTTGAAAGAAGACCTAAAATTTCAGGCTTAATTTTCCATTAGTAATTTTGATCCCAAATGGTAAATTTCATAAGAAAAAGATAACTTCATGATCCACATTCATTGCTGTCTCTCCACCTTGTTTTATTTTCCAATGAAGAACAGATGCTGCACAGGTCTAGATCCAGTTATCTTCCTGAACACACTGGGGAAAGGATCTGAAGAAGAAAGTGGACCAACAAAGAGAAAGTATGGTTCAGAGGAAGAAGAGAGAAAGAAGGGGAGATTGTTTTCTTCTAGGAGCTTTACAGTGTTAGAGCTTACATTTAGGTCTTTTCCTTTTTTTGGTTGAACTGGGGATTGAACTCAGGCCTTTGCGCTTGCCAGGCAAGTGCTTAATCTACTGAGCTATCTCCTTGGCCCCTAAATTTTTTCTTTCCTTTTCTCTCACCCGTGGAACCAGGGATTGAACTCAGCCTCTTGTACTTGCCAGGCCAGCACCTGTTCTACTGAGCTATCTCCCCAGCCCTAGGTCTTTTCTTTAAACATTTTGAATTAAAAAAAATTTTTGCAGTACTGAGGATAGACACCAAGACTTTGTACATGCTAGACAAACACTATACTACTGAGCTACACCCCCAGCCCTTGAGGTGAGTTTTGTATATGATGTAAAGAGTCCAGTTCACTCTTCTGCATGTGGAAATCCAGTTTTCCCAGAGCTATGTTAGATTCTATGTTATCCTTATTTTGTAATCTTGACACCTATAGCAAAGACTATTTGATCAGATATGTGAAAGCTTATTTGAGGCTCTATTCTGTTCCATATATTATTCTATGTCTGTTTGTGTATCAGAAAAATAGTTTTGATTACTATAGCTTTGTCATATGTTTTGAAATCAAGAACTATGAAGCCTTTGTCTTTCTCTTTCTCAACTTTTTTTTTTTTTTTTTTTTTTTTTTTTTTTTTTTTTTTTTTTTTTTTTTTTTTTTTTTTTTTTTTTTTTTTTTTTTTTTCTTTTGGCTAATTGGAGTCCTTCGAGATTCTATATGAATTTAAGAATTTTTTTCTGCTTATGTAAAAAGCATCATTACATTATAATAGGAACCTGTTACTATTGAATGAGCTGAAAATAGCCAAGGGTCTTGTGTGTCATGAGTAAAGAATTGCCAAGTACACATCCAGTGATCAGTAGTAAGTTGATACATTTATTAATGATCACAGGAAAAGTAGCAGCAACAGGAAAATGGAAAAAGAGAGAAGAGAGAGCCAACAACTTAGACTTTCACAATTTAAAGGCCAGACCTCTCTGGCTTTAGGCACTTCCCACTGAATTCCCTTTGTGACAGTGCTCTTGAAAGCATAGGGGCCTCTTAGGCTTTTGTTACATTAAAAAAAAAAATTATTTATTTGTATTTTAACTTGAAGAGTGAAAAATAAAAGCAAAAACAGAACAAATAACATAAACAGGGTAACATACAACGATACATATGTTACAGATTTTCACAACATGGATGGCTAATTTTATATATATATATATATATATATATATATATATATATATATATATATATATATAAAATAAAACAATCCAATGCAGATCAACAGTCCACAATAGAAGTGGGTTATCCACAGAATTTGTTGACTTGAGCCATTCACAGCTCATTATGTTAATATAACTTTATTTTATATACCTCCATTTTTATACTTTTCTGCTAGATGGTTAAGACCAAGTTAAAACAAGACCTATATAACAAAAAATGGAACTGATATGGTCAGTAGCCCTCAGTGTTCATCCTGTTACCCTGTACCACACTTTGTCGATCCCTTGTCAGTGTCAGCCTTGTGGATGAACCACGGCCATTGCTTGACCAATTTGCTCTCTGTGGAAGCCTGAGAGAAAGTTTTCTCTCCATGTGACTCTCCTTAGGCACACTATACATCATCAATCACATTCCTCTGTGGCCCCATAATCTCCTTGATCAGAAAATTTGTGGCACTACTGAGTTTCATGATGTGACAGTACAGGTTCTCCTATGTCCTGAGTAGTCACTGACCTTGAAAGGCTAGGGCCAAAATGTTGGCTGACCTTGCAGCCCCTCTTTTGTTACATTATTTTGCTATCTCTTTTTGGATAATAGAAGCAAAAATAACTATAAGGCATTGTTTATGGATAAACAGAAGGAAAGGAGTGACCCTCTCAGCTCCTTTGTTTCTAACTGTACTAAATCTGTAGGTTGTTTTAGATATATATGTTTTAACAATATTGTCTTTCTTTTTTTATTATTCTTTTGATACAGTGTCTTACTCTGCAGTTCACATTCATAGTGATTCTCCTGTCTCAGCCTCCCCAGGGCTGGGACTACAAGCATTGCCACCATGCCCATTATCAGGGCCAACACAACACACCCAGGGTTCTGGGGCTGGAACAGCAAGCAGTACTGGGGACTGAACTCAGGTTTTGTGCTTTCCAGGCAGGCACTTAGACTGCTGAGCTATCTCCTCAGCCCAGTCTTAAGTCCTTAAACCTATGAATGTGAAATGGTTTTAAACTTCTTTGGTTTAGCTTTAATTTCTTGTAACTTTTCTCACAGTTTTCAATATACAAGTGTTTTATCTCCATGTAAATAACATTTCACTCCATTTTACACTGACCTTTTTAAAAAATTTACTTTCAGATTTTTCATTTATAGTATGTAAGAGCACAGCTGATTTTTGTGGATCTATTTTGTATCCTGCAATTTTGATGAATGATTTTAGTAGTTCTAATAGTTTCTGTTTTGTTTAGGGATTTGTTAGGACTTTCTTCAGAAAACATCACATTATCTGTGAAGAGATAATTTTATCTTTTTTCTTTCCTCATTTGAATGCTATTTGTTTGCTTATTGCTTCTTTATCTGGCTCATATTTCCAGTATTATGTTGAATAGAAGTGACAAGAATAGATACTGTTACCTTGCTTTGATCTTAGAGGGAAAGCTTTCAGTTATTTACCACAGAATTGTGTATTAGATTTGGGCTTTTCACATCCTTTCCTTTATTACACTGAGCTGATAACCTTCAATTCCTAGTTGTTTTGAATGTTTTCAATCAACATGAAAACATAATTAATTTTGTCAAGATTCTTTTGCTATAATTTAGCTGATCATATGGGTTGTGTCCTTTGTTCTGTTAATAAGACAGATGATTTTTATATTTTGAACCATCCTTGCATTTCAGAAATAAGTCAATTTGGTCATGGAGCATAATTTCTTCAATGTACTATTGAATTCAGTTCATTAATATTTTGTTAAAAAATTTGCATTATATTATTTAGGGATATTGATCTATAACTTTCCTTTCCTTGTCGTATCCTTTCTCCGAATTTGGAGTGAGGTGATGCTAACATTGTAGAATGAGTTCGGAAGCATTCTCTCCTCTAATTTTTCAGAAGAAGTTGAGAATATGGATATTAATTCTCCTTTAAATGTTTGACAGAATTATTCAGTAAAACCATGTAATCCCAGTTTTTCTTTCTAGGGAGATTTTGATTAGTAATTCATTGTTTTTACTAGTAATTAGCTATAGGTCCGTTCAACTTCTTTTATTTCTTCATGAGTCAATCTCGGCAGGTTTTATGTTTTCAGGAATTCTTTCATTTCTTGTGTGTTACTTTGTATATAAGTGTATATAGAAATTATATATATTATATATATATATATAAAATATATATAATTTATTTAACAGAGGGAAGGGCTTGGTTTCTTTATTCATTTACTCTCTTAGTTATTCCAGCTAAGGGTTTGTCTACTTTTTTATTCTTTCAAAAATTATGTCTCAATTTTTTTTTTTACTGTTTTTTTTCATCTTCTACTTTATTTCTGGTATTTATCATTTCTTTCTTCTGATTGCTTTGGTTTTAGTTTGCTTTTGTTCTAGTTCTTGAGAGGTAAAGCTAGTTTGAGATTTCCTTTCCCCCTCCTTTTTTTGTTTAGTATTTGTTTAAGATACATAATAAATGTGTTGACAGTAGAGGAATTGGTACACATCCACATTGCATCATTCATTTTTCCCTTCCCTTCCCTCTGTCTCATCTTTCTCAGTCCTCAGATCCCCTTCCCATCCTTTCAGAGAACCAACTCTTTGATGCATTGATCTGTTGTATTCCTTTATTTACTCGATTTCATTAATTTCAATTTTGATTTTTACAATTTCTTTCCTTTTTTTAAAAAGTCTTTTTTTTAAATTTATTTAGGTATTTGGTGCAGGGTCTCATTATGCAGCTCAGACTCATAATGATTCTCCTGCTTCAGCCGCCCCAGTGCTGGAATTACAGGTGTGCACCACCATGCCCAGTTTTGGTAGCTGGAATGGTGTGTCCGTGTGGAACCAGCACAGTATATGGTACTTGGGATTGAACCCAGGCCCTTGAGCTTGCCAGGCAGGAACTTAGACCACTGAGCTATCTCCCCTATCCTCTTTCCTTTTATTGGTTTCAGGCAAACACTTATTCCACTTAGCTATCTCCCCAGCCCTGGTTTCAGATTTGGATTGTTCTTGTTTTTCTAGGGCCTTGAGAAACATCATTAAGTTATTTGGTTTTTGAATACCCTATTCTTTTTTAAGAATGCATTTACAGCTATAAACTTTTCTATTACAACAGGTTTCTTTGTGTCCTATAGGTTTTGGCATGTTGTGCTTGCACTGTCATTTGACTCTAGGACTTTCTTAAAAAAATTCTTTTCTGGTTTCTTGTGATCTTTTCATTGTTAAATAATGTGTTGTTTACTCTCTATGTGTTTGTGTAGGTTTTGTGGATCTTTTGCCTTTGATTTCTAGCTTTATTCTTCTATGATCCAATAGTATGGAGTAGATCGTTTCAATTCTTTTGTCCTTTTTTTTTTGTATTTTAGGGAAGGGTCTGCAGGGTGTTCAGGGTCTCACTACTAGATCAGACTCACTACTAGATCAGCCTGTTTACAGCTTCCCAAGAGCTGGGATTACAGGAACACACCACCATGCCCAGTTTCAATCATTGTCTCAGCACTCCCTGGGGGTGGGGCCAACACAGCAGGCCTGGGGATCAAACCCCAGGCCCTGCACCTGCCTGCGGGCACTTTAAGCCACTGAGCTATTTGGCCTGCCCTCTTTTGAACTTTTAAAACTATGCTTTATGGCCCAAGATATCATCTACTTTGGAAAAAGTTCTATAAGCTGTTGAGAAAAACTCATATTCTGTTACTGATGGATGAAATACTGTAGATATCTACAAAGTTCATGTGCTCCATGATGTGGATCAACTCTTGTATTTCTTTTGGGCAGGTCTGCAGACTTCTCCAAATGTAGCCTGATGCACAGGAGTTACTGTTAGAGTCAATCCCCAGCTGTGTGTGCAGTGGACACTGACCATGGTCTTTTCTTGTGGCTAGAACTGCCAGGCAGTTGTTTCTTCCTGGGGGCTTTCCAAGCTCTCCAGTCTTATCTTGTGCTGTGGGAGGACAAGCCTTCTTCCCCTGGAGCTGGGTGAGTGCTCCACAGAGCTTCCTTCTTCCTCTGCATTGTTTTCAGCTTCTCCCGATGTTTTTTTTTTTTTTTTTTTAAATACAGAAC
>PVKA01027240.1:0-30733 GCA_004027165.1 Ctenomys sociabilis
CACACACACACACACACACACACACACACACACACACACACACACACACACTGCTTTAACAAGCAGGTATACATATAGAGAAAAGACATAAGAACGTTTTACTATTTCAAGGCAATCACCATGGCTTGTGCAGCCCTATTTGACTTAATTTTCTATCTCCGAGAAATTGTCTAAAGGTTATTCATTTTCCCCAATTGACTCCTCTGTAGGGACATCCAGTGACCACTGACAGGCAGATTAAATGAAATCGTTGGTAAGAAAGTCTCAAACTCAAGGCTTGACATGTCGCTTGTGCAAAACAAATGGTAGCTGAATCTCAATCACAGTAAATTAGTAAATTGATTTTCTGGTTTACAAATCAGCCTGGGGAGAACCTGATCATGACTTGAATGATGCAACCTGCAAGGGTGCGGGCCACAAAGTGGCCTGAGGCTGAGGCTTTCACAGCAGAGCCCTGCATCTCAGCCTAGCCCAGGGTGCCCTACTGCGGTGGTATAGGATGGCACATGGTGAAAAGGCTTGAACTCGCCTCTTCACACTTCCCTGTATCTCACAGTAAGACCTTTTAAGAAATTGTGTTATATGATATATATATATATATATATATATATATATATATATATATATATATATCACTCACAGTGATCCACCTATTTACAGCCTCCCAAGCGCTGGGATTACAAGTGCACACCACCATGCCCAGTCTTAAATGCTGTTTTAGTGTGTCCCAGGGATGGGGATGGTATGGCAGCCCCAGGGATCAAACCCCTAGCCCCTGTGCCTGCTTGCAGGTGCTTTAATCTGCTGAGCTATTTGGCTGTCTCTCTCTCAAGAAATTGTGGAGATGCTAGAAATATAAATTTTGTTCTTGCCCATGCCTTTTATTTGAAGGTAAATCCTTTTCTGATACACAGAGTCAGATGCTATCATGTTCTCTGAAGGAGGAAATCTAGGACAGTGGGAACAGGATCAAGGAATAAAACACTGAAATAACAGACTCAAAAGAGTTGAGATGAAGAACTGCCCAATTTAGTTCTTGTTGGGAGCTGCTGAAGCTGAAACTGATCCTGTGTGGGAGAGCAGGATGAAGCTTCATTGTCTGAAGCAGTGAAGCTACCTCAGTCTTGAGAAAAACATCCTGCCCGGACATTGTGGGCTGTTAAGTAGCTAGGCAACCTTGCATCTTACAACTCTGTAGAAGTATGAATAAAGGCTCTTGCTGTTGTTCAGGGGGTCCTCTTGCCAGCCAGGGAGGTGAGTCACCACCTAACCCAGCTCTTGGCTTCTCTTCTGTCTTTTCCGCATTCCTGCTGGTGTTTCTCTAAGGCTACAGTGAATCACACTGAGAGACCAAAGGATTCCTATAAATCCTAAGACTGTCCTATTGTTAGTGACATGTACAGGACTTAATACAAATGATGTGTCATTCATTTGTGGGTTGTTCCAAGTATGGCATGTGGTCAAACACTTTCGTGTTGTCATATTTCCATTTTTCAATAACCATAGAAGATTATGGATGTTGGTTAAACACTTTTGTCATATATTTACATTAGAAAGTTTAATAAACAAAGAATAGTGTACCCTGATAACTCCAAGGTCACCAGCCTTCTAGAGAGCTTATCTGGTTTGATCTTTATAAGACATTATTCAAATGGCCAAGTTAAATAATAAGCTCATGACTTTGACTATTTCTGCACTTTTCAAGACAGGCTCACCCTGGAGTAAAGTTGCTTGTAACTTCAGTCACCAAGAACTAGCCACTATCACTTTCTTATGGTTGCTGCATGCCTCAGCTTGTCTTGCCTCATCTTCTCTAAATGAAAGTGAAACACTTCCCTTGTTCTCCATGCAAAGCAATGATGAGCTGATGCAATGATTATGTGAGGCTCAGCTGTACTGAAGATTTGAGGGCAATGGAAAGGGTTTCTTCCCTAACCCTGAAACAATGAAAACATCACATACCAGCCATTTCTGTTAAAAGTTTCTATCCTCCTCACTGTAATTAAACTGCTATTTTCTTAGCATTTGTCTGCAGTTACGTTTCTGGAAACTACCACATTTCTTTTTCCTATATTTTTTGATTTTTTGGATGCCAGTTCTTTATTTCTAATTCTTTTTCCAGCTTTCCACACCTGAAAATACAGAGATACAGACAGAAATGCACAGTTATGCTCTATCTTCTTTTTATATGCATTATCTATCTAGTTTCCTATGTAATAATATATCGGCTATGGGCTTTCCCTTTATATAAAAGTGTAGGAGTGGTTTCAGCAGTGACAATAGCAACCATCAAATCATCTGAGTAAGACATGCTATGGTTGTTGGAGAGTACTTGAGAGCACTGAAGAGCAGAAAAAAAGTGGTACTTAACTTTGACTTTAAGACACTGATAGAGTAGCAAGATAGCTCAGCAGACTAAGTGCCTGCTTAGGGCAAGTGCAGGGACTGGGGTTCAATCCTTGGCACCACATGTTGTTCCAGCCCTGCCTCTGGGCATGCAGAGCTGGCCACTGAGTCTGGGTGTGGTGGCACACACCTGTAATCCCACTGTTGGGAAAGCTGAAAACAGGAGGCTCACTAGAGTTCAAGTTGTATAGAGAGACCCTATACCAAATACATTAAAATAAAAAAAATAAAAAAAGATTAGGGCCAGTGAGGTGGCTCAGTAGAATAAGCATGAGTTCAATCCCCGGTTGTGGAAAAAAACAAAAGCAAACAAGCAAAAAAAAATAAAAAAATAAAAAAATAAAACAAAAAAACCACTGATAGATGCTTAGGAAACACCATGGAAACGGTTTGTAATCACTGGTATTTAGGAATTTGATCTATACATAAAAATTATGAAGGAAGTAGTCTCAGTGGAGCTGTTCATAACAAGAGAACAAAGAGATTGAAGTGTAGAATCTCCAAACAAGTAGGATGGGGGTTCACCCTGGATGATGAAACTGAAGAGAGTCATGAACAAACAGCCAGAGGCAGCACCGACAGCAGAAGTGGCATCTCCTTGAACAGCAAGCTAAAAATCCATGGTAGCAGTAGTTTAAAGACCCCTGTAGATATACAGTGAGAAAGAGAGAGAGAGACAGAGATAGATAGATAGAGAGAGAGAGAGACAGAGACAGAGACAGAGAGAGGTAGAATGAGAAAGACAGAAAGACAGAGAGACAGAGATACAGAGACATAGACAAAGACACAGACAGAGACACACAGAGACACAGAGACAAACAGAAGGTTCTCTTAATCACCATCCATTTCAAAACAGTTGTACCAGACAAGTAGAAACCTGAAGCTGCTTTAGCAATCTTCTCTTACTGTCCTCTTGAACTATAGAAAAACTAACCAGAAACACCATAGAAAGTTAAAAAGGAAAAACTATAATAACAACAGCAATAAAATGAGAGCAAAGTTCAGAAACTGCCCAAGCTCCCCCTTTCCAGCGAACAAGTCCAACACCAAATCAGTCCTAAGATGCAAGATAAATTAGAATAAGGTCAGATTTATACAAAATAAGGCCCTCCTACAGGGCTGAAGCATTTCATATCTGGACTATTTACTTTGGCATAAGAATGATGGCTGAATCTATTTTATACTATTGAGATTTAATCCAGACACAAAAAAGTGACAACTTGTCAGAAAACAGTGGCAAAGAACAGAAAAAACTAATGCATGTTTTCATGCCCATTTACTACAGATCGTTCAGTAAAGCAGTTTTCATCTGCTTGTTTCACTGTTGGACAGTTCCCTTAAGCACATACACATTGTACACACACACACACGCACACACACACACAGTCCTGTTATATTTTTGTGCAAGACAGCTTAGCTTTGTTTTATCTTTTTTATTCATTTGTTGTTTTGGTTTTTGCACAGGATCTACAGGGTCTCACTACACAGATGGGACTCATGGTGATCCTCCTGTTTCTAGCCTCACAAGCGCTGGGATTGCAGGCACATGCTACCACTCCTAGTCTCAATTGCCATCTCAGCGCACCCTGGGGGTGGGGCTGGTGGTATGCTAGGGATCAAAATGCAGTGCCTGTGCCTGCCTAAGCAGGTGCTTTAATCAGCTGAGCTATCTGGCCAGCCCCTCTTTATTGTTTATGAGTTTTAGGCTTTCCCTTTTCTAACCTAAAATCCATGAACGACTTGTGAACAAAATATATGATGATTGTTTCCATTAACAGTCCTATTTTAGGAGAAGACACACAACTACTCATCCTCCACAGCAGGCTCCCCTGGCATCGAGCACACCTAGCCCACTGTCCTTTGTCATTCTCTGAAGAGGCTGGGAAGGCTTCCCTTGCGGACTTGGTGTCCTTTCATTCTTCTCTCCATTCTTTTGTTCTTCAATATCCATTGAGTACTTCATACATGGACATGGATGTGGACAGTGCATCCTGTAGACATGTTTTCATGATGATCTTTGATTTAAAATTTTAGAAAAGTTTGATATATGTTCTTATTGTGATGCAGGCCTCAAGTATGTCTTCCTGCAAACCTGGGCCTCCAGAAGTGATAGTGAGCTCAGTTCTTACTGTGGACAGATAACAGCTGTTCATAACTTTATGCTCCACCCCTTTTTCTTACAGTACATGCCAAACCTCAGGGGTCAGCAGGAACCTTCTAAGCTACAGTCCAGCAGAACCATGATATTATTATTCTCTTTGCTGTGCTCTTACCAGTTGTGTTGAATATCATGGTTGCTACTTCCTAAAAGTTATGGGCTGTTGGCCCTCCCATATTCCTTAGCTGATTATCATCTGCATCTAAGCCTCAAAACTTTCTGAGACTGCTTAGAACAGTCACCGTCTTCTCTATTAATCTTGTACTTCCCTTAATAGGCAGCTTCCTTCCTGGCATATTTTTCCAATTAGCCCTTGGCAGGCCTGCAGTTAACACAACCCTCCAAGTCTCATTCTTTCCAGTGCATTGTTGCTTTTAGAATATTCATGTCATTCGTGTATCCATCTTAATAGGCAGCATCTCCCTTTATTATGACAGAGAGACTCATTCAGAGCAAATATTTGCTTTGAAATAAAGGTTGCAAACAGGCAGGCATAGACCAGACACATCTTTTGTTTCACCCACACAGTAATTACTTATGATTTTCAAAATTTTGAATGCTTTAGAACACTATTAACTCTCTAATTCACCTTATTACCACCATACCTTATTCTGTTTCAGTAATCTATATTATTTGCTTTCCTTCTGTAGATATTTGATGTTTTTTGTATGTGTTGAAAATCACTTTTTTAACAGTATAAAAGCAGTGCAAAAACATTAGAAATGATACAGCATTTCACTAACCAAAATGATAGGAATTCAACAATGGTTGCTATGTTGCATATTGTTGTCTTCCAGTTTAGATTACCAAATTTAAGCTTGCAAAATTGGTCAAAAATTAAAAAGAGCAAAAAAAATGTAAGCATTACCTGTGCCTTTCATTAGACCTGTAGAAGTCAGCAGCATAATTACTCAAGCTATCCTGTGCATGTAGAGATATATTTTTCCCTTTCTTTTCTCCTTTCCCTCATCCCAATTGTTCCTTCCCTGAACAACTTTCCTTTCACAGTACCTATTGTTACTTTGAGATTTTATTTACTCTCTCAGGTTTTTACACTAGGGAGACAATATCGTGTTTACAAAACAATATACCCCAGCAAGATATGTGCATCTATGTTTATGACAGCACAATTTGTCATAGATGCATGTTGGAAAGAACCCAAATGCCCATCACCTGAGGAATGGATAAAAAAGATGTGGTATTCTCAGTTATTAAAAAAATAAACTCAAGGCTTTTGTAAGTAAATGGATGCAACTAGAAGCCATACTCATAAATGAAGTAGATCATATATTTGAGATTTTATTCTACATTAATGTGTTCATTGACAAACATAGGTGTGGTAAACTTATTAATCTGCTCCTGAAGATGACTATGTTCTAATTTCTTGAGTCTGTAGACACATGGCCTTGCCTACTATAATGGCTTTTCAGAAATGTGATCACATGCAAGGCATTGAGATGTGGAGATTATCTGGGAAGCACCATGCAATCAAGGACCCTTTAAGAAAGAGATGAGTGGGTCTAAGTTAGAAATAAACTGACATACAATGAAAATAGAGGTTGGAATTAAAGGATCCACACTTGGGGATCATAAGTAGCTTACAGAAAATGGAAAAGGCTGGGGAACAGATTTTTTCCATAGAAGCTTCAGAGTTGTCAACAGTAGGAAACAATTATATTACCTAAGAGCTAAAAATCAACCACCTCAACCTTCTTTTATACCAATATCTTTCAAACTGGATTGTAGTGACCATATCAATGCAGCTTTAGTAATAAAATAACCAGTTTAGTGAAGTGAAATCCAATGATTAAGAGTTTGGCTTTTTTCTAAAAATACTTGACAGTAAGTTTTGCCTTTCATCTACTGAAGAAACCATAATGCATAAGCTAAAGTTCAGCAAAGTAATGGTTCGATCAAAAGACATTACCAGTAGAACAAAAAGACATCCTACAAATTTGGGGAAAAAATCTTAACCAATTATCACTCAGACAAAGGTTTTCTATCTAGAATATATAAAGAGTTAAAAAAAAATAGGGCACCAAAATTTAAAGACCCAATCTAAAAGTGGGCATCTGAGATGAATACATACTTCTTACAGGAAGAAGTATAAGAGGCAAGTAAATACCTGAAAAAACACTTCACATCACTGGCTGTACTATAAAATGCAAATTAAAACAACACTGAGATACCACCTCATCCCAAAAAGAATGAATGTCTATGATAAAGAAATCAACTAATAACAAATGCTGGAGAGGCTGCTGGGAAAAAGGAACCCTTCTCCATTGGTGGTGGGAACGTAGATTGGTGCAACCATTATGGAAGTCAGTGTGGAGACTCCTCAAAAATCTAGGACTGGAAATCCTATTCAATCCACTGTTGTTCTTCTGGGTATTTCCCCAAAAGAACTAAATACATCACACCATAGTGATATATGCACGCCCATATTTATAGCAGCACAGTTTGTCATAGCCGAATCTTGGAAGCAACAAAAATGCCCATCACCTGAGGAATCAGTGAAAAAGATATATTGTTTTTATATAACAGAGTATTGCTCAGATGTAAAGAAAGGCAAACTTGAAGCCTTTATAGGTAAGTGGATGCAGCTAGAGACTATACTCACAAGTGAAATAAACCAGATCCACATGTGTAAATATTACATTGTCTTCCTACTATAAGAACCCAAAAGAAGAAATAAAACCTGAAAGACATATAACATATACAGTTAAATGAAGAGATATAGAATTTAAGAATTAAAAGATGAAGAGGAGAGAAAGGAGAAAAGATAGGAAAAAAAGCCAGGGTGAAAATCATACATATATATATATATATATATATATATATATATATATATATATATATATATATATATATATATATATATAAATATATATGCAAGATGGCTGAGGTGGTTGTACCTAGAATTTCCATCAGTTTTTGGACAATAGCAGTTGATGGGTAGAATTTTGACCTTCACTAAGTGAAGCAACTACATTTAGGACAGCAATGTGTAATACAAAAACCATGTTTGAATACCTGTCATCTTGGTCTTCTAAATGTGTACTGTTTCACTATTACTATATTCTCTTAAAAATTTTTTAAAAAAAGAAACAAGAACAAAATTTTAAGATTTCAGGCCAGGGAGATAGCTCAGTAGAACAAGTGCTTGCCTGTTAAGCAGAGGGTCCTAAGTTCAATCCCTGGTACTGAAAAAAAAAAAATTCTTGAAAACAAGCAGTAACATTCAATCATATGTCCAATCTTACATAACTGTATCTGTTAATCGGAGCAACAGATTTGATGATAAAAGTAGATAATACAGCAAACATTGTTAATTGGCGATTCTTTTTTTTGTGGGGAAGGGTCTACAGGATACTCAGGGTCTCACTACGTGTGTAGATGGGACTCCTAGTGATCCGCCTGTTCACAGCTTCCCAAGCGCTGGGATTACAGGTGTGCACCACCACTCCCAGTCTTAATTGCCATCTCAGTGCACCCAGGGGCAGGACAGGCACAACAGGCCCCGGGGATCAAACTCCTGGCCCCTGTGCCTGCTTTCAGGCACTTTAAACTGCTGAGGTCTTTGGCCAGCCCTTAATTGGCTATTCTTGTTTTGGAAATCTATAGCATAGGCATTATTGAATGGTACCCTGTTTCTGTCTTTTTTCTGAGTTGTGTTCTTGCTTGTGTTTTTACTCTTCAAAATAAAATAAAATTATAAAAATAGTAATGGCTTGCAAATTATTGAGGAGACGTTTGTCCCTTCAGTGCTCATTTACCTGCCTATTAGAAATGGGCTGCTGGAAGTCTCTTCCATCTTTTATTTAAGACTTTTGATAATCAGAGTTGTTTTTCTGCATACTCACCTGCACTTCATTTCACTTATATTTCCCCTCATTTTTCCCCTGCTATTTCTTGCTCCCTCACCCCTTAGTGCTAATAACAAGGATTCTTTGTAGGTTGCTCACTGATTACTTCTGTCTTCTGTTTAATGAGGATTAAGCAAATCTAGATTTTAGTGACTGAGTCAATGGCTCAGAATGAGCTTCTAAACACCATTTTCAAAAGCCCCTTGGCATGATAGCAATCACATTAAATAAGAGATGTTGACAGCTTTTATGCACTTCATCCTTAACACTACTAAAGAAGGTGTCTCTGCATCAATTGTTTCTTCATTTCTTTCAACTGCCAACTTTGCAGCCTAATTTGATTTGGCACATGGTGGCAAAGTCATGAGAAAACAGAGATGAGAACACTTTGGATTTTCTTCCACATTTCCAGATCATCAGCTGTAGGTCTGGATTTCAAGGGAGACAGAGATAGCAGATGCTGTCCCTAGCGGATTGCCAAGTCGCCCAGGTGTAGTGGCTAAAAAAGAGACAAGAAACAGGAGTGCAGGATTAAACACCTGTTGGTGTGACACCTGTTGTTTTTTGGCTTTTAAAGAGTTTAATTTGCCACAGTCAATAGTAGATGAAAACAAGGCCATTTCCCATGACCAGGTATTTAAAGCATAGAGGAAGCAGCTCACATGAATTGAAATCAACATTTTTTATTTTGTTTCATCTCACATTTGAGAAAAATGTGTCAAACTATCTTAGATTTTTATATAGCACAGACTTGCAATCACTGACTTTCCTCTTTGCTTAACGTAATAAAGATTGTGACCAAACAGTGGAAGGTCACAGGGCAAGGATCCCAAACCAGAGGACTCAGCCAAGCTGGGCCAGGTATATTTTATTTTGACTAGCCTGTTATTTTAAAAACATGGTTGCCTGCAGGTAAAGTGTATGCAATGCATATAATTCATTCTTTTTATAGAAAGCTATTTGTTCCTTCTATTGCCTGCATCTGACACACAGCATAATGCTTCCCCCAGGATGTCCATATGAATACATTACATTACATGGAAAGGGGGCCTTGTTGATTTGCTTATGTTACGAACCTTGATATAGAGAGATTATTATAGTTTGTCTGAGTGAGGCCAATCTAGTACTAAGCATCCTTTTCAATGAAAAGAAGTGAAAGAAGAGATTGTTGCTGGAATTCAGGATCTGCCATAGATGATGATTTTTACTGCATCTGCGTTGTGTGGATGTTTCAGTTCTTGAGTCCTTTCCAAGAAGATTGACAAGGAATTCATTGACAGGAACTCATAGTAGGAAAGTTGCAGTTTTACCAAGAGTGTTTATTGAAAGACAAGCACAATAGAATCTTAAGCCAAAGCTAACTTTGATTGAGGACATATAACTAGGAGGGCTTCAAATAGGGGACTTGAAGAGGAGTGAGTGGTTGGAGAGATTGGGGTAATTTATTGGAGAGAACACCACATGGGAAGATTCTAAGTGAGCAGAACCAGAATTTTTGGACTAAATGCCATGTCAGAGGCTGCCCGGGCTTTGTTATAGTGATGGAAAGAGGATGCTGTTATTTTCCTGGAACTCAGTCAGTGTGTGTGTGAGGAGGGTTGAGGGAGTGACAGACAGCAGGAAAATTGTACCTCTCTCCTTTACCCAGAGAGGCATCCTGTCCCCAGTGTAAGCCTTGATAGCAATGACAGCAGGGCACCACGGAAGGGTCATCTGTTTTCTACTGTTCCTCCTTTTATGTGTTACCAGCAGGGCCCTTAGTTGAGTGTGCTACATGGGCAGTAGCCATGGCAGCTGTCTGACCTGTGAAACTTCCAATAGCTGTGTATACTTGATCTTGCCTTTGTCTTTGTCCAAATCCCTATTTCAGAATGTAGAGTTAGCCACCTTGAAAAGTTAAAAAGTGGAGAAATCTGTTTTAGGGATAATTTTCCTCATTTTTTCCTAATGTCTGGAACTGTTGTCATAGTGAAGGTGCCTTTAATGGGCTAAGCAGCCAACTTCAGATTCAGATTCAGTCGGAATGTTCAGTTAGTGCTCCACGTGGCCTCCTCAAGAGCACTGGAGGCTTTCCTCCTTTCCTTAGCTTATCAGTGCCTCTTCACTGAAGCTCACTGCCCTGGCTCAGCATCCTTTTGCCTCCTGACATAGGTGCCCTGTATGGACATATAGCCAGGTAGTTTTGCTCCATGTCCCTTGTGTGCTATTATAATTGCAAATGAAACCAGTGAAAGAAATGGCCTTTTTTTTGGAGCATAAGCCTTGGGCTGTTGAATATGAAATTCATCCACATATTAAGTGACTGCTTCCCAGATATGGTAGAAAGGGCTTCCTTTAAGGCTGCACATATGTCTCTGGGAAAGTTCACAGGTCATGCAGAACTGTCAAAACAAAACAAAACTGGGCTGGGGAGATGGCTCAGTGGAATAAGCACTTCCTTGGCAAGCACAAGGGCTTGAGCTCAATCCCCAGTTCTGCCAAAAACAAAACAGAAACAGTAACAAAATTCTCAGAATATTCATAAAACCTGCCAAAAGCCTTTCACCATGGAGTAGGTCACTCATCCAGGAAGGTCTTTGGGCATAGATGGTGGTCCTTGTAGGCACTGCTACTTTCTAAAGAGGACATGAAGTTGGGAGAGGTTCGTGAGAGACAGTTGGGAGTTCTACTTTATAGTTAGAGAATAAACCTGAATTTTTCTTGAGAACCATGAAGGCCTGAACATGAGACAAACCACTTCACTCGGTCTTTGCAAAACAGATATAATTGCAAGATGATACTGAAGTTAAGCAACCCATTAGGGTATCATGAATCCCTATCCATAAGTGTATTGTGATCAGGAAGAGTTGCAAAGAAAAATAAGCCTTTTTCTTTTAAGGATAAGCAAGATGGCGCTGGGCCAGCCTGATAGCTCAACAGACTAAAGCACCTGCTTAGGCAGATGCAGCAGTTGGGGTTCGATCCCTGGTGTGATGTGCCAGGCTCCCCATCCCCCCACCCTAGGGCATGCTGAGATGGCGATTGAGAATGGGCCTGCTGGTTTACGCCTGTAATCCCAGCACTTGGGAGGCTGAAAACAGGAGAATCACTAGGAGCCCAATCTATGCAGTGAGGTCCTGTCCTAAATGCAGAATAGACAAACAAACAACAACAAAAAAGTTAAGCAAGATGGCATCCAAGAGGGAAATCTTGGGGGTGGGGTTGTACCAGGAAGAGAATAATATCAGAGACCTAAAGACATTCCCAGAAGTCCTTTCTTCTACAATGGCTCTAGCAGATGAAGTTACTTGTAGTGAAAAGGTACTCCTGTTTGGCTTTCTTCAAGCTGAATCCTCCATCATTGGATGTTTTGCCCTGTGGACTTTCTGGGGAGGCCATGACCTATAATCGGTACCTTTGTTTCAGGAGGAATCCAATGGGACCTTATATCCTTGAGGTTTTAGGATTATCTTTATTCTCAGCCCCCTTGTTCAGTGTGGCCAATGCCACTAACAAGGGGAACTGGGAAATGGAAAGCTAATTCTTCTTATTTTAATTTAGTCCTCTGTGTTCTTAAATTTACATTATGTCCAGCTAAGACTAACCCAAACCGTTTGTCTCTGTCAGCTGAAGGGTAGTAAGGTGTTGACAATGGATGAAATGTTTCACAAGATAAACCAAAACAAAGCTCTACCTCAGGTCATGGGTTTGACATACGAGTCTGAGGTTCCCCTCTTGGAGAGGAGATGTCACAGGGAATAATGTCTCCTAGATACTTAATTCTGCTTGTGAGTTAAAGACATCACGTGAGGCTTTTGTGGCCTTGAACTAAGTGGTAGTTCTTTCTGGTGATCCAAACATAAGGAGAGCCACAGAAAATATGAGAGACCTTCACCACCACAGCTCTCCCTCCTTCCTAGGAATTAACAAGTGCATTACAGTTGTCAAGACAATCAGCTCACTTGAAGAACAGATTAATGTCCTAGGAAAATTCTTTGTTAACTATTTTAATCATAAATATAGATCATCACATAATCTTTATCCCTCACAGATTATTTTATTTTTCTTCAACTTAATGTAACTCTTCGACTTTGCCCCCATCTTTTCTTTTCCCCTTGGGATCATATTTTAAGAAGAAAATATTTATTTCCCCACAAAATTCCTTGTTATTATGTCTTTGTGCTTGTAATTTTCCTTACATCTTTTTGTTTCCTACTTACTGGTTTTATTTTTTGCATGGTTGTAGTCACTGGGATAAGGTCTAATAAATCTTCAAGTTTTACATGACCTTGAACAAAGATATTGCTTATCTTAGTACAGGCAAAAAGCTGTGAAATAGCAAGTCTACCCTGTAATTTCATTTTATGAGATATCTTAAAGCTGTTCATAGGATTAGAGATATTAGAAGTTTCTGTCATACCATAGAAAAGGGCATGAAGCTTACATTTGTCTTGGTTGAGTATATAAGAGACAGTAGAACAAAAAGTAGCAGGAGTTGTAAGAAATGGTTATCAGGCAAGGATGAAAAGGCAGGAAAAAGATGATGTTTAACCTCCTTTCTGAGAAAACCTCTTGTCTTATGTTTTCCACTGAAATCTATCTGATTTCTCTGTTATTCATGGTTGCATCCACCAGGGTCTTTCAGGAGTGACCAGCAGTTAAGTTAAACATTACAATCAGGAGGGGAAATGAAGACAAGACAGAGAGCAGAAGAGACAGCTCTCCACTAAAGGGGTAAAGAACTATAATTTTGTGGAGCCCAGAGAATTGGTCTGAGTCATGGCACCAGAAGCAGGATTCAATGAAACAGCTAATAGAGTGGAAAGGTGACAAACAAATTGGAAGAACACATTTGAGAGCCATATGTCCAACTATTAATATTCTAAATATATAAGAAACTTTATTTTATATGAGAAAAACAATCCAATTAACAAGTGGCTGAGAAAACTGTATAAAAATTTCCTCAAAAGAAAATGTAAGAATGGCTAACAGATACATTTAAAAAAACACTCAGCGTTACTAATCATTAGGGGGATGAAAATTAAAACCACAATGAGTTATCACCTCACATCTGCTATGATGGCTACTAGCAAAAAGATGAAGGACATGAAGTTTTGATAAGGATGTGGGCAAAAAAGGAACAACTGTACATTGTCAAAAATGTAAACTAAAATAACAATTACAGAGAGTGATACGTGGTTTCCTCAAAAAACTAAAAGCAGAATTGTCTTATGATCCAGCAATTTCACTTCTGGCTGTTTACTCAAAGATGTGAAATCAGTCTGCCGAATAAGATAGCCTGTTCAATGGTCATTATATGAATCAATTTAATTATTTATCAACAGATGAGCTGATAGTAAAAATGTGGAATATATACACAGTGAAATGCGAGATAGCTTTTGAAAAGGAAGGAATTCTGTTAGTTGTGAGAGATGAATGGAAATGGAAAACATTATGCTAAATGAAACAAGTAAACATAGGAGAACAAATGCCATATGTTATCTCTTACAAGTATATGTGGTCATGATAAATAATTGTAATCATAAAACAATGCCTATTATAGGTTGGGAGGTAGAAGGAAAGAGTACAAAATCTAAGACAGGAAGAGTAAGTTTCAATTTTTAGGTCAAATGTACAGGGTAGTAGATGGAGTTAATAATTGAGTACAACATATTTTAATTTCCCTCAGATTACATGAATGAAATTAATGAGTGAAAATTAAATGAGTGAAATTCAAGTGTTCTGATCATAAGAAATGTTATATATATGTTTGATTTCATCATTTCCTATTGTGCTAAGAAATCATATCACTTTTGTCTCAAAAGTATATGACTGAAATTGCCAATAAATGATTAAAATTTAAAAGTATAAACAAAGATAACTTAGAAATATAAATGCAACAGTGATTAATGTACACTCTACCATGCCTAGAAGAACAGTTGTTAAATGATTATAAGTATTTATCAGAACTTTCTGAATTGTAAATGTAAAATTGTAGCTACAGCTGGGCATAGTAGCCCATGCCTACAATCCCAGCACATGGGTTGCTGAGGCAGGAGAGTTTCCTGGAGTTCAAAGCCAGCCTGGGTACACAGTGAGATTCTGTCATAAACAAAGAAACAGACAAAGAAAATCATTGGAGTTATATGTAAATTATGTATAAAAATTTATGTTGATAGAAAAAAAGAGCAAGGTGTGAGAACCAGAGTCAGACAGGGGCTGCCTGAGGCTGTGCTGGAGGTGGTAAAGACAGAGAAAGAGGCCATGCGCCAAGAATGCAGATAGGTGAAGGGTGAAGGACAAACATTCTTTACTAGAGTCTCCAGAAGGAAAGCAGCCCAACTGATATCTGAGTTTTAGCTCACTGAATTTTAAATAACTCATTTATGTTTTAAAAAATTTTAAATTTTATTTCATGTATTTGGCACAGGGTCTGACTATGCAAATCAGACTCTAGTGTTCCACCTGTTTTCAGCCTCCCCAGTGCTGGGATTACAGACATATGCTGGTTTATTGCACCTGAGCACAGGGCTAGAGCAGCATGCAGTACCAGAGATTGAACTCTGGTCCCTGCACTTGCCTAAGTAGTCACTTAGTGGTTTATGTTGTTTAAGCTACTAAATTTGTGATGATTTGTTACAGCAACAGTAGGAAACTAATACACTTCCTATCTGATGTATTTGAAAACATAGAAATTGCCAAAGGAAAAACTCTCAGTAACAGTAAGCAACATATTTGAGTGTTTACTGTGTGTCAAACACTCTCTAGGTATTAAATTAGTTACCCTTCAGAAAAAAAAAAACTCTCTGTGGTATGTGCTCATGTAAGCCCCAATTTTTAAGGTATAGATTGATGCCATATAGAAGAAATGACCAATAACCTCACAAGACTCAGGCATCATGAACAGGCTGAATTCTAGTAGTTTGCATATAAAATTCACTCTGAGTTGGTGGGCCCTGGAGGACTTAGTCAAGTTCGAGGCTTCTTGACATCTGATGAATTATTTAACCATTCTGAGCCTTAGATTTCTTATCAATATATCAAGGAATTTAGAGTAAATTAAACTATGTTAAACTTTTAGAAAGCATTATTTTATTCTCACCAAATAGCATTGTCCACAGGACTCCATTATTAAGCAGGGTCAGGTAGAGAAGAAGAGGAGGGGAGGGGAAAGGGACTTCATTATTAAGGGAGGGAGAGGAAGAGAGAGAGGAGGAAGAGAATGAGGAGGATTGAGGGGAGGGGAAGAGAAGAGGAGTGGAGAGGAGGGGAGAGGGAATACATTATTATTATTATTATTTTTTTTTTTTTTTTTGTCTTTTTGAGACAGGGTCTCACTATGCAGTTCAGGCTGGCCTTAAGCTCACTTTGTAGCTCAGGCTGGTCTCGAACTCACAACAATCCTCCTGCCTCAGCCTCCCGAGTGCTGGGATTACAGGCATGCGCCACCACGCCCGGCTGGGGAATACATTATTAAGGGTGGGAGAGAAAAAGAGAGAGGAGGAGGAGGGGAAGGAGGAAGAGGGAAATGAGGGGAAGGAAAAGGATGGAAGAGAGGAGAGGAAAGATGAGGTGAAAGAATTGCTTATGAAATTGAAGCAAAGGCCATAAGCTAGGTCTCACTTGCCCACAGTTAGTCCCTGAGGTATCTATCATACTAGAAAAAAGCCCCTTGTATTGTAGTTTGAGAAGAACTAGCCTATGTGTTTCTGAGCCCTATTCTGATGTAAGCACTATGAGATTCTACATGTGACATCTTTGAAGTTTAAATTGGGTAAAGTCAAGCAAATTAAACAAATAAAGTACTGATCTTTTTGAGAAAATATCCAAAAGAGTATCTGTATGTAACCTGTAGTCCTAGAATGATTGATTGATTGATTGATTGATTGATTGACTGATTTTGTATTTTTAGGGAAGAGCCTACAGGGAGTTCAGGATCTCACTACTAGATCAGACTCATAGTGATACACCTGTTTACAACCTCCCGAGAGCTGGGATTACAGATGTGTGCCACCACACCCAGTCTCAATTGTTGTCTCAGTGTGCCCCAGGGGTGGGGCTGGCATGGCAGGTCAGGGGATTAAATCCCCCAGCCCCTGTGCTTGCTTGCAAGGGCTTTAATCCACTGAGATATTTGGCTAGCTCTTCTAAGTCCTAGTTTTTCAAGGAAAATTCATCCTGATTTCCTCAGTGGCTGCTCCAGTCCGCTTTCCCACCAGCAGTTGAGAAGGGCTGCTTTTTTTCCACATCCCCTCCAGCATTTGTTGATTTCTGGATGACAGACATTTTTGGGGGGGTGACATAGAATCTCAGCATTGTTTTAATTTGTATGTCTTTAATAATCAGTGATGTGATGGACATTTTTCATATATTTATTTGTGATTTGTATTTATTTACCAAGGAAGTATAAATTCAGCTCAGACTGACTTAAGGATCAGCAGAACATATTAGCGATGTAGAGACAGCTCTGAACACATACTATCTTATCCTTGACGAAGGAACCAAAGGTGTGCACTGGAAGGTGGCCTGTTGTGCTAGAAATGGATTCCATCCATTTAGGGATGGAATCTAAATGTGAAGGTCTGATTTGTTATTTAGTTCTTTATATATTCTAGATATTAGACCTTTGTCTGAAGGACAACTGGCTAAAACTTTTTCCCACACTGTGGGTTGTTTTTTAGCTCTGTTGGTGATTTCTTTTGTTGCTGTAAACCTTTTCGATAGGATGAGATCCCAGTTATTGATTAGTTGCATTATTTCCTGTGCATTTAGGGTTTTGTTCATGAGGTCTTTGCTTACACTACACCTTCAAGAGTTCTGCCTATTCCAGCATATCTAGCATTTCTGTTTTAATATTTAGGTCCTTTATCCATTTCAATTTTAGTGCAGTCATGGTGGTAGACAAGAGTGTAGTTTTAGTCTTTGACATGCAAAAGGTTTTCTAGCACCATCTACTGAACAGGCCACCTTTCAGTGCCCACCTTTGCTCCCTTCATTAAGAATAAGATGGCATATGTTCAGAGCTGTCTCTGCATCTCTAGTATGCTCTGCTGATCCTTAGGTCAGTTTTTTCCCCAATACCATGTTGCTTTTATCAAGTTACATTTGTAGTACAATTTCAAGTCAGGAATCGTAATGCACTCTGCCCTGCCTTTGTTGCTGAGAACTGCCTTTGCTATTCTAAGGCTTTTCTGGTTCCAGATGCAATGTGCATCCATGTTTATAGCAGCACAACTTGCAACAGCTAACTCTTGGGAACAACCGAATGCTCATCAAGGGCCGGCAAGATAGCTCAGCAGACTAGAGCACCTGCCTAGGCAGGTGCAGCAACCGGGGGTTTGATCCCTGGTGTGCATTGCCAGCCCCACCCCCAGGGCACACTGGGATGGCAATGAGACTGGGCCTGGTGGTGCACACCTGTAATCCCAGTGCTTGGGAAGCTGAAAACAGGAGAATCACTATGAACCTGATCTGTGTAGTGAGACTCTATAGACTCTATACTAAAAATACAAAAACAAAACAAACAACAGCAAAAATACCCATCAATGGAAGAATAGATAAAGAAAATGTGGGTTCTTTTTTTTTTTACATTATGGAACACTACTTTGTCATGAGGAAGGATAATTTTAAGGCATTTCTAGGTAAATGGATGCAACCTGAGACCGCACTCTTAAGGAAGATAAAGCGAACTCACATGAGTAAGCACTGTCTCCTTGGTGTGAAAAAGTAAAAGAGCAATAAAGGACAACATATACAACAGATACTGTGAAATGAGAAGAAATTATTCTAAAGGAAAAAAGAGCTACAATAGAGGAAGAGGGAAAGGAAGGAAGGATGGAAAAAGGAAAAACAATTTTAAAAAGGATAAAATGGAAACAAAGCTTTGTAAACGTGGAGGGAAAGACTGGCTGAAGGGAAAAAACGTATCATGTGGGGGTACAACTTCTCTATGATGAGAACCACCATTGTGTATATCTAAAATGAGCCAACAAACAATACAAAAGGAATATGTGTATTAAAGGAGAAAGGCAGGAAAGGGAGCACTTCAGCTTTAGAGAAGCTCACGAATTACACACTTTGGGTATTTTTCACCTTCTCAGAAGCACCTTTGCTTCATGTCCTGTTCCCCAGCCAGCTCTTCCTTGCCTCTCACTAGTTCTGAAGCTTTGTTCACCGGTCTGACTGCGGAGTGACCTCCAATAACTCCTCTATTCTACCACGCACTTATCGTGGCTCCTGGCTGGGGTACTTCCTCGCAGGGGTACAGAGGGGAACTGAGAAGCAATCAAGGCAGGATCCATCACTGCCTTTCTACATCTGTTCTTCCCACCCTCAGCTTTTTACTACAGAAAATGTCACAAAACTGCCCAAAAGGAACAGAACTAGGGGACAAGATTCAGAACCTTAAGTTTCCAAGGTAACTTAGGCTACTGGATAATGGGTAGTGTTTGTCTTTTTAAGTAAAATGAATTTCTAAATCCTTTAAATAGCTCTCATACTTTCATTTTTTTTTATTAATTCCTGAATTTATAGATGAATGAGTCAGGATTATGCACAAAGAGCTACATAAAATTGCTTGGGCATCAGTGAGTGAGTGAAGACATTTTCTGAGAAGTGGGAAATAGAGTTTAGAGACACAGAGAAGAGCTTAAGGCTGAGAAGGAGTAACCTTTCTGAGATCAGAAAGGTTTTTGAAGCTGTGGGGAACAAAAGGTTTAGATAATAATCTATATTGATGGGCCCATTAAAGAAAACTAAGTGTGGAAGTGATGAAATCTATTGCTTAGAAGAATAAATCCCATAACTGTATAAGCTCTATAGTAGAGAAGGGGTATGACTAAAATAAAACCAGTGATTGTAGAATGTATTGTAATTATTCATGTGAGACTGGCTGAAACCCTAAAGTATAGCATCATTTCTAATGGAGAAGCAGGAAATATTCCAAATATATTTAGATGATATAATTGAATGAACTTAGTATTGGCCTTATGTATTAAAATTAAGGAAAAAGAATAATTCCAGGATCATTTCTTAGCTGTGAGTTTAAAATACTGGATACCCAATTAAAAAAGAAGAGACTATAAATGGAAGGACTGAGACGATCTGTTCTGTTCTACACAAGTTGATTTTGAGGCCCTTGTAAGATATCTCAGAAAAGAAACTAGTTAAGTGCTTTGGTTCTGGGAAACAGAAATGAAGTTTTGTCAAAAGCTGCTGGCTTTTAATTCAACAGCTCAGAATTCCTTAAGCCTTGGGCATGGATGAGATCGCACAGTCCCTGGAGGATCTTAGAACTTAAGACAAAACTACAGTCCTCTGTCATTCACGCACATGGAATCCAGCACTTTTTTCAGAGTATTGATGAATGATTGTAACGAACTGTGCTAAGGTATGGAAATCAAGTAAATTTTTGAGTAGCACATTTGATAAAAGTTGGATGTCTTCTAAAGAAAAAAAAATTTTTTTCAAACAAAAGCTTGAAATAGAAGTGCCTCAGGGGGAGGCAGTAATGAACAAAGCAAACCCAAGCAGAATGTAGTTGGTACATAATAGATGTTTAGTCAGGATTGCATTAAAATTTTCATTGAGAAAGACATAGATAGCATTTCACAACTGCAAGCAAATCCGCACCAGCAAAAATCTGAGCGGTGCTACTCTGAGAACTAGCTAGCACCGGCTTAATTAATACAAGGAAACTATATAACTGGAAACTTTCACTACACAAAATCTCAATTCTTCACTTTCCTGTATTAGAAAAACTGTCATTACAAATCAGTTTGAGAGTTCAACTACTTGCTTGTTCATTATTGCATTTTGTATTTGCAATGGGAAGCTATCTGTAAAGTATGTGGTTAGTTTTTAAAAATGGGTTATTTTCCAGTCAAATGCTCTGCCACTGAGCTATACCCCCAAAAATGGGTTATTTTGACTGAAGGGCAATATCATACACCTAGGAATTCAAGAGGTAGTGAATGATTTTCTTGCCTCTTGCTTTCATTTGATTTCTTCAAATTGCTGTGAGATTTCTTTGGCAGGACGCGTCCAGCCCCTTGGAGTATCTAGGTTACCAGCTAATGTCATGCCATCTCTCATGGACAAATCTCTCCTTTTAAAGATTACATCATTACTGACAATTTATGTAGTTAATTTCCTCTAAGAATTTGAGAAACATAATAAATAATGAAATAAAAATAGCACTTTATATAAGGATAATTAGGGTTAGGAGTTTGAATAAGAAAAAATATAAAGAGCATCTTCATTGGTTTGGAATATTGCTTTTTTTCCTTGAATGTGTCACTAAATACTATAAATCCTCCATGTCGTGGGGTCTGCACATCTTCCTGTCTCTCCTCACCCATTTTGCCTCCTTTTGCTTATATTAGTGTATTCTGACAGAGCTTTCATCACTCATGTAGAGCTGGAAGAGATGGTCAAGGATACCCCAGACCAGCCATGCCACGTTTGAAATGTGTAGTCAGCAATAAGCAGAGATTAGCAACATGTCACCAGACACAGTGAGTTATAACTCAGTGATGAAATCAGGTCATTCACCTGGATAAAATCCACAACTGTGAGGCCACAGCTAGAGAACAATTGGGCCAAGCAAGGTACAGGTTTGAACGGAGGCTCAGCCTGCAGAGAGTTGGAAAAGTGTGGCTAGTCGTGTCATGAAATCTGACCAGCCTGGATGCAGTGGGATGACTTAAATTCTTTAGCTAGAAATATAGCTTGTCAAATGGAATTTCTGCTTTTAGTTTTCTGAGTAAACTCTATACTTATTTCTATCAGGATTGTGCTAGTTTATATTTTCAGCAGCAAGGTACAATTTTTTTTTTTTTTGCCAACAGTTTCACCAGGCCTTATTGATTTTTGATGAGAGCTATTATTATTGGAGTTAGATGGACTCTCAGTGTTTAGATTTACAATTATCTAATGGCTAAGATGCTGATCCTTTGGTGCTTATCAGCCATTAATACTTCTTTTGAGAAGTGTGTATTCATCTCAATTACTCATTTTTTTAAAATTTGGAGTAAGATTTATTTGAGTACACTCAGTTTTTATTTATTTATTTATTTATTTATTTATTTATTTATTTATTTATTTATTTGCTATATTCCCTGATGGGAGCATTATGTCAATTTGTTTTTTTATTTTATTTAAATTTAATTTAAGTTTTATTTTTTACAATTTATTTATTCATTTTAATCAATACATTGTACATTGTTATCTTCTTAGTAGCTATCCATAAAACAAAAAGCAGACAAGATATCCTGTCCAAACACTATTAGTACAAATCTTCTCTTTGAATTAAGAGAAAGTAGCTGTGTATCTATCCTAACTATTCTGTATATATAAATACAAGATGGTCTTTTCCTTGTATCCTCTTTTTTATTGGGTCTTTTATTTAGGGGATTTAATTTTTTGAGTTCGTTATATATTCTAGATATAATCCTCCATCTGAGGAGTCATTAGCAAATTTTTTTCTCATTCTGTAGGCTGTCCTTTCATTCTGCTAGTTGATGTTATTGTGTTGTTGCTGTTGTTATTACATACAGCAGTATAATTAATAAAAGCGAGTTACAGAAGTGACCTGTACATCCATCAAGAGATGAGTAGATCAAAAATGTGATGTATGTGTGCATTTGAGAGCTACTCAGCATTTGCGGGCCACAGAGGGATAAATTTAGTCATTTGTGGGAAAATAGGTGGATCTAGAGAGCATCCACACTAAGCAAAGTAAATCAGAGGAAGAAAGTTAACCACCACGTGGCTCCTCTAATATGAGGGACCTAAATCATAAGTAAGCTAAAAATCAATATAAAATAAAAATCGTGGTGACAGGAATATAGGCTGTGGAGTTGGGAAGGGCACTGGAGGAAGGTGGAAGAGGGCACAGTTAAGATGAAAGGTGAGTAGTAAGCTGGGCGTGGTGGCGCATGCCTGTAATCCCAGCACTCGGGAGGCTGAGGCAGGAGGATTGTTGTGAGTTCAAGACCAGCCTGAGCTACAAAGTGAGCTCGAGGCCAGCCTGAACTGCACAGTGAGACCCTGTCTCAAAAAGACAAAAAAAAAAAAAAAAAAAAAAAAAAAAAAAAAAAAAAAAAAAAAAAAAAAAAGAAAGAAAAAGAAAGGTGAGTAGTGAAAATGGTAAAAATGAGATAGATAGATAATAGATAGATAGATTTATCTATTGATCTTTCTATTATAAATTTTCCAATACAAATGCCACTATGTGTTACAAACATATACTAATGAAAGAGAATGAAAGAGAACATAGGGAGGAGGGTGTAGTCAGTCTCTGTGGTTGTCGAAAGAGATTGTAAGAAAGATTTGTCTCACCTGGAAGATACTAATAGTATCTAGCAATTTCAGATAAATGCCAAGCATCCCTTTTAAGGAAGCTCTTTTATTATTCTTTTACCACCTAAACTCCTCCCTAAAAACTATTTTCTACAATTACTGCTTTAGTATTCCCAGGTATAATGTCCTAGGTAAGGGGTACATCTCTCTTGTTTAACATTCAAGACACAAATACTAAGAATAGTATTTGCTGAATGATTAGATTAACAGGAAAGCTTATTACTTTTTTTTTTTCTTTTCACAGGTCAAGAGAATAGATGTTCTCTTGCCCAGCTTTGTTTAGAGACAGAATCTCGCTCTGCAGCTCAGGCTGGTCTTGTACTCACTTTCGTAGCCCCCAGGTTGGTCTCCAACTTACTAAGGTCCTCCTGGCTCAGTCTCCATAGTGCTGGGATTTCAGGGATGTGCCACCGTACCTGGGTCCTGGGCCGCATGGTGGACACGCTCATCCAGGACCAAGACCGCATGGCACGTGGGGTCAAGGATCAAATCTGAGTCCTTGTGCTTACCAGGTAGGTGCTTATGCCTGTAAGCCATCTCTGTCCCTGACTTTTGTTGTTAACACAAATAAAACTAGGCATTTTTTCTGCCTGAGGTGGTTTGCAGCTGTCATCTTCCCTCCCTTTCTTAGGTTTGGAGGCAGCAGGCTTGCCTAGGTCTGCGTGTATCCTAGCGGAAGACTTGATTTTCAGTTTCAACTTGAAATTTAGACTGTGTCTTTTTTTGAGTCTCACTTTTCTTTTCTCTATGTAGTCTCAAAGTAATGACATGGGAAGAGCCCCAGGATCAGAATTAGGAAGCACAGCCTTCAGTTTCATCCCTCCCAGCCACCAGCAGAGTGAGTCAGAACTCTGGGCCTCTCATCTCCTCATCTGGAGTCTATAAAAACATCGTTACGTTATTAAAAGGCCTGCATCTTTTTATTTTTATCATTCATACGTAAGCATCTGTTGAGGTTTTTTCTACTCATGCCAATAAGAACATTTAAAAAATGTTCCAGGTAATACATTAAAAAGGTAAGGAAAAAAGTAGAATTTACATTTTATTTGACCATGTCAACTAAAACTTGAAATCCTCTGGCAGGTTGGTGAATCCAAGCCCTATGCAATGAATACATTTTCTTAATCACAAAGTTTAATATTCATTAGATATTCTTGAATTCTCAGAATGATACAATGCCCATTATGTTATGTTCTTCTGGTTTATCTCTAAGAAATACTTTGAAAAGTATTACTATAAATTTTGTTAAATACATTTTTTGCTGTTCGTTGATTTCTTAATTTTTCATCGAAGAACAAACAACAATGAGACAGTTTCAAATCAAATTAACAGGACAGATTCAATAATTAATGCATTACAAATTGTTTTCTTAATGGTTTGTTGTCTTACAAGGTGCATACATGATATTCTACTTACAGACACTATTAGAGCAGATGTCTCTAATCAATGAATTAAGAGAATTTAGCTGTATACTTGACTTATTTTTTAAAGGCTGAATTATAGCACAGTTTCAATAATAAATACTCTCTACCTTGTTATCTTCCTAGTGGTTGTCTATAGTAAAAGAAGCTGACATAATATCTCGTCCAACCACTATCAGTGCAAATCTTGCTTCTCATAGAATTATGCAGGAATACTGCGTATTTATCCTAACTGTACTGTTTATACAAACACATCATGGTTCTTCCTTTGTATCCCCCTTTTTTGTCTAGATCTGTCAAAGATGGGTACTCCATTGTTGTTAAACCATTATAGGTGCCACATTTTTTTTTTTCAGAACCAGGGACTGACCTCATGCCCCTGCACTTGCCAGGCAAGCACCTACTCTACTGAGCTATCTCCCCAGCCCCATAAATACATACTAAAATACAAATAGATTTATAATGTACAATATTATTAGTCCTTCTATTTTAAGCAATATAACAGTAACTAATATCCCTAATTCAGTCTATAGTTGATAATAGTCATTTCATTATCTAACAATTTATGTGTTCATTTTCATCAATATATTTTGAAGGCTGGTGAGATAGCCCAGCAGACCAAATGCCTACTTTGGCAAGAACAAGGGCCAGGGTTCGATCCCCTGTCCTACATGCTGCATGGGTCCCGTCTCTGGGGTATGCTGAGCTAGTGAGCAAGTCTGGGCCTGGTGGCATATTGAATAGGACAAATAATCATAATGCTAATACTAATAACATATTACAAAGACACGTTTAAAAAATGAGTTGCAAAGAACTGCATCTTAAAAGGTACACATGCCTTTCAGCTGAGAGATGAGCCATGCAACCTGAAATGGAACTTGGACAAAGTGTGAAACACTAAATATATATGTGCTGCGCTCTAAAGTTTCTTTATATTAGTCTTTTTTTTTTCTTTTAGCATAAACTTCTTTTTTTTCTAAAAAGAGAAAGAATTTGTCATCAATCCACACCTACGATATGACTGTTAAGTGGAAGTTTAGATGGTTTGCAATGATGAAAATTGTCCTTGGATTTTACAATCTGAGGAAATAAGTTTCATGAGGATTAGCTTGGCAGTTATTAATAAGCTTTAAACATTTTAGATATTGAAAAAGGTTTTGGTGTTCACTTTTTTACTTTTTACAGTTCTTGGGAGTGCTGGTTCAGTGACAGAACTGGAAGCCAGGTCCCCTAAATCCAATGCGTCCTTTTTTTTTTTCTTTTTTGTATTTTAGGGAAGGATCTGCAGAGTGTTCAGGGTCTCACTACTAGAATGGACTCATAGTGACCTCCCTGTTTATAACCTTGCAAGAGCTGGGATTACAGGCTCACACACCCAGTCTCACTTGCTGTCTCAGTGTGCCCCGGGGGTGGGACTGGCATGGCAGGCCCAGGGAATCGAGCCCTTGGCCCCTGCATCTGCTTGTAGGTGCTTTAATCTGCTGAGCTATTTGGCCAGCCCTCCCAATGATTCTGTTTGATCCACCATCTAAATACAAGTGGAAGGCGCTGTGTGGGCCTTTATAGCCTGCATCAGCCAATCGCAGCGCATGGGCCAGGGTTGATCTATGGCTGATTTTGTGATTGGATTGCAACACAGCAATGCTCAGTATGTTGAAAATTTTCTATGTCAGCTTTTGCTCTTTGATGTAGAGTTGAATAGATGCAAAAAAGACTGGTCCACACAGCTTAGCTGATTTACTTTCTAGCTCTTGACAAAAAATTCTGCCAAATACTCTTTCATCATTCTAAGAGAGCTCACATTATTTTATCTTTATTTTCACTACAGATTTAAATCAGCAGTGCTAATGAATATTTTTGACTCACGTGAAATGAGAGTACTCCACTCCACTGCCTATTACACAGATGTACTGGCTGAACATCAGCAACTTTTATTTCTTACTTGATTCTTCAACAAAAAGTAGGTTATGAAAAATAATGGAAAATATAATGACTATACAAAGCTTTCCCCAGTTGAATTTTCCATAGTGATACTTAAGAGCTTAAAAATATGGCATAATGTGAAGATTTCCAGGGTGTGGCCAGTTTCAATAGAAGGGCTATGATTTGGAGATTAAAGATCTACCAGACTCTCATTGCTTGTTTATAAGTACTATTGTCTCTTTAATTTTCCTTCTTTTTTCTTCAAAAGATGAGCTGTATCTCTTTGAAATGGTGAACTTTGGAAAACTGATTTTGGCTTAACAGTGTATCTAGATATAAGAAGACTGGTGGATGAACAGCAGCAATGTCCTGGGTACACAGAGATCCAGAAACAGCGAAGAGGGCTTCTTGTTAATAAAGACAAGGTCACTCAGGCCCAGGTTTATATCACATCAGAATGATGAAGAGAATCAACAGAATGAAGTTGAGAAGTCTTAGTCTGTTTTGTATTGCTGTAGGATGAACATATGATTTTGCATAATGGATAAAGGGAAAAAGTACATTCCATTCACATTTTTAGAGACCCAGAGCACGACACATTTTACATGATAGTTCATAGCATTACAAGACAAGAGTGGAAGTAAGAGGGTGGGTCAAGGGTCTTACTCTGTTATAATGACCGACTCTCCTCAGAGCTACCCAGTCTTCAGGGATTCAAGAAAAACCCTAACTCTTCTCATTAGCTGTACACCTGTCAATGGTACAGCCTTTCAATGTCTGTGTATTGGGCACCAAACTTTTACATGAGTTTAATGGGAACAAATCATTTTCAAGCCATAGCAGAAAACTAACATAGCACTTATGTGGGTGAGAGGGTAAGCCTAATTTTATTCATTTATTGTTTGACCCTTGCTTGAATTTAAGAACACTGTATTCATTTGTAAAATAATTTGCATCTCTCAAATGACCAGTGATATTGAATATTTTTTCATATTTGTTTTGCCATTTGGATTTCGTCCTCTGAGAATTGTGTATTCATCTCATCTGCCCAGTTTTTGATAGGGCTTTGAATTTGGATTCTTATTATTATCAGTTTTTTATATATCCAAACTATAAGTCCTTTGTCTGGGGAACAGTTGTTGAAAATTTGTTTTCCACTCTGTGGATTGTCCTTTCACTCTGCTTGTGCTGCCTTTTGTTGTGCAGATGATTTTTAATAGGATGGGGTCCAAGTTGCTGATTCTTTTAAGTATTTCCTGGGCTTTGTTCATTAACTTTCTACCTGTACCCATGTCTTTAAAATTGCTGCCTACTTTCTCCTCTGGCAGATCTAACATTTCTGTTTTAATATTTAAATCTTTGATCCATTTTGATGCTAGTTTAGTGCATGGTGATAGGCATGGGTCTAGTTTTAGTTGCTGGCATCTAGAGAGCCAGTTTTTCCAGCACCATTTGTTAAAGAGGCTCTCTTTCTTCCAGTGAACATGTTTGGCCCCTTTGCCAAAGATAATGTGACTGAGTGTATTTGTAGTTGTGTCTGCATCTTTGAATGTATTTTTAAGTAGTTGAAACAACTACAAAGGAAATGTTTCTACTGATATCTTCATATCTGCCTATTTGAGCTTTGGAGAAGAAATGTTAAAGCTAGTGTCCTGGATCAACAATCAAAAGTTTGGGTTAATATCTTGGTCTTCTATTGAATAGATCCACTCCTTGAAACCCTTAACAACTCCCAGTCTGTCTTTTTATGAAATTGGAGTAAAAATTAGTACTTAGCCCATGACTCAATTACAAACATTCAATAAATCATATGAAAGTGACTCAGAAATCAGCAAATGTTAAACATACAGAAACTATCACTGGCAATTCTTAAAATTCGTATAAAATAAGTTTACAAATGATTTCCCATTCATAATGTAGCTTATTTTCTATAAACTAATGATTATGTGGTTATACCTAAAGACTCATAAATCAATTAATGTGTAAATAATTCCAGGATTTGGCTATGATTCAATTATAAATGTATAAAATCTTTAATTTTCAGAATTTGCCTTGCATTTTGTTTACTTTCTATGAGTTTAGCAATATCCTCACTCACCAGAATCTTTCACAATTTAATATCTCATCTGTCATCACCTCTATTATTGTAGATATCTTGCATTTTTAAAAGATTCAAGACCTCATTTATTGGACTTCAGAGCCTCAAGCCAAGACTAAGTAAACTGGAAAGTACAAGACTTTAAAATAATTTCAAATCCTTTCCAATTTGAAATTATTCATGTAGAAATAAGTCAGGTAGGGACTGTGTTGTTCTACCTCAGCTGTAACTTCTGAAAACTTCTCTTTTTTTGTGGGAAATTTTGTTCTCCCCTTTTATGGTTATTTTGAAATGGTTTTAAAATAATAGGTTGTTTCTCCATCTTAACCATATTTTGGTGGCCCTTGTTGAATTTCTGAAAGCCTCCTGAAATGCGGAAACCATAAAGAAATATTTTTAAGATAAAACAATATATCTTAAGCACAGAATGCAACTTCAGGAGGATGAAGAGAAGTGTCCCTTGTTGAACTTGTCATCCAAACTGATCTCCTTGGCTCTCTTCATTGGCAAACATTGGGGTTAGGTGATGTCACTCCACTTTCATCAAAGAGCTACCTCCCTCATGCTTCTCTACAGCTTCTCCTTTGCTCTCTTTTTTTTTTGTTAATCTAAAATAGAAATAACTATATCATATTTAATGTGTATCTAATTATTAAAGCAACATACTCTCAAAAATAACATGCAATTTAAGAATCAAAGATAAAAATAAAACATCTCTAAAATGAATTTTAAAGAAGTAGCACCATTCATACTATAAAGCACTTTGGGCTTTATGCAATTAAATATTCAAGAGCAAATCTTTGTACCATGTTATCCACTTCCATGTTCACTTCTCAGCATCATTCTGATGTTTGCAGAAGACGCTATTGCAGGCTGCAGTCCAGATTGAAAATCAAACCTCTATTTCTGAGCATTTAGGATAATGAACATCTCCATAGAAACACCATTGTCAATTTGTGTAATTATATGCTGTGGATAAATTTATAAAAATAGAGCTTGTCTATTAAAAGACATATATTTTAAGGCTTTTCAAGTATATTTTCTAATTCTCTTGAGTAGTCTATTATTAGAAGTGTTCTACTCTCTCCAGTTCAGAATAATATCAAATGTTTTGATTTTTGCAATTGCATAATCCAAAAATTACTCAGTTTTGTATTTACTTATTGCTATAATGCAATAATTAGAAAATAAGACTGCAATAATTTTATATTTTGTTTCTCACTTTTGTGAATTTTCTTTTTTTACTTTTTATTTTTTAGTTTATTTTAAAGCCAGTATAATCCTGATAGATAAAATAGTAAAGAATAATGATAGATAAAATAGTAAAGACATTATATAGCCTGGTTTGTTTTCCTTTCTTCAGTTTTCCTTTCTTTTTATTGGCAGTACTGGGGATTGAACTCAGGACCTTGCCCTGGCAAGGCAAGTGCTTATTCTACTGTGCTATCTCCCCAGCTCCTTTTTTCTTTTCTTAGTTATTTATATATTCCTTTCTTCTTCCAGTTTTGCATGCATATATCTGGCAATATGAACTAAGGGTTGGAAGACAACATTATGCATTAGAACAAATGCTATGAAATTCATAGTACTTTGTTAAGTGAAATTTTGCATCACTTGTGATTTTTCTGCTTCAATACTTTTCTTTTGTGGTACTGGGGATTGAATTCAGGACCCTGTGATTGCTAGGCAAGTACTTATTTTACTGAGCTATCTCTCTGGCCCCTTGAATACTATTTTGTACTCTAAGAAAATAAAAAATGAAATATTGACAAAATAAAAAGAACAAGATAAGAGGTATTCAACTGTGGTTGTTACATTGTTGTGCTCAATGTAGTTGCTCAGATTACAGATATTATATGGGGTTAGTCAAAGTAAAAATTTTACTTTTTACTTTTAAACGTTAACTGATATTTTCATAATACTGATTGAAATCAATAGTACAATTTTTTTCTCAACTATCACATATATATACGATAGCCCTCGCCTCCACTGTTTATTCCTTATGTTAGGTTTCCTTGCCTGTTGTACCTTTCAAATTTTACTTTCTTTCAGTATATTATGGAGACATTCTGATGTGCACACATGTGGGTCTGGTTTTCTTCACTTATACATATGGCCTCTAGTTCCATCCATTTACCTATCAAGGCCCCAACTTTGTCTTTTTTTTTTCCATTTATTTTTATTTTATTAAAATACAAATGTCAATCAGACAGTTTCAAAACACCATAACCATACACAGTCGATGAAATAATACATTGCAAACTGTTTTCATAATGTTTTGGTATTGTACAAGGTGCATACATGATATTATATTTACAGGTTTTTATGTAGCTGAATTATATCAAAGATTCAATAATTATTTACCTAGTGGATGACCATAGCACTAAAAGCCGACATAATATCCTGTCCAACCACCATTAGTGCAGATCTTGCCTCTCATAGAATTATGTAGAAGCACAGCGTTATCTAACCCAACTGTACTGTCTATACACACACAGGATGATTTTTTCTTTCTACAACC
>PVKA01027241.1:0-30795 GCA_004027165.1 Ctenomys sociabilis
ATTTCTTAGCATCTTCTTCTCTGTTTTCTTCTATACCAAAGGTAGCTCACCCTTTTTCCCTCAGAGAAATTATCTCTTAAGTAACCTTATATGAGGAGTCTGCAGCTCAATGGCATAAGCACCTGCAAGGCAAACACAAGGTCCTGAGTTCGATCCTAATACCAAAAAAAAAAAAAAAAAACCTAACAAATCATATTTTTTCCCTCAAGTCCCATTTGGAGGAAAGCATAATAAAGCCAACTTCTCCAGTGTTAGGAAATAGAAGTGACATCATTAGTCATGGATCTGTACTAGTGCTAACATTTAATTATAGCCCCAAGTCAGTGCAATGGCACCTTCCTGCTTATTCACAGACAAGTATACAGCCATGAGAACCTATGTTATCCAGTGTGCATGGTCCAGCTTGGCCAGGACAAGATGATGCTCTACCTTCCTCTTTGAGCTCTCACACTAAAAGATCACAAGTGCCTCACAAAGGAAATACATATAAGCTTTAGGAAGCTTCCTTCAGGCCTGAGTTACAGAGCTGTTGGCCTTGAGTGCAAGGTTAATCAACAATGTCTATTAAATAAACTATCTTCACATAGAATTCTCAACATATTTCTTAGAATTTAAAAATTATTATCAGGACCAGGGAGATGATAGCTCAGTGGCTTAAGCACCTACCTGACAAGCACAGGTTTTAAGTTTAATCTCTGGAACTAAAAATAAATAAAATAAGGCAGCCACATTATTAGGGTTTTTGGGATAGCTCAGCTGTCTAAAGTGCCTGCTTAGGCAAGTGTAGGGACTGTGGTTAAACCTCTAGTACCACGTGCTGCATCAGCCCCGCCCCAAGGATGGGCTGAGCACGCCACCAAAAAAAAAAAAAAAAAAAAAAACTCTTTTTATTCTTTTTTAACACTGATTTTATAAGCTATTTTACGACTTCTACAAACCTTTTTTAAAGCTTTTACTAAATCCGCATAATCTCCTGTTTCCAGTTTAGGATTTTTCACAAGTACTTCTATAGCCTCCAGAGCTTCTTTTCTCTCTTGCCATTTTTTTGCCTCCTGCAAGACACAACACGAGTCACTTACACAACAGAAAATAAGAGAGCTAAATAGTATTTCTCGTACTCTACTAACTCAAAGACATTTTTTGTTTGTTTCTAAGACATGGTCTCACTATGTACTTTAGGGTGGCCTTGAATTTGCAAAACTCCTGCCTCAGTCTCCCAAATGCAATATTTTGTTTTTAGAAAAAAATTTTAGTTATTTTTAAAAACTGCAAAGATATGTAGCCAATAAAGCTATTTTGTTTATATAAGTTTTGTTCACATATAAAACATATAAGATTTCATAAGCCTAAAGCTGTGATGGCAAACCTATGGCACAAGTGTCACAGTAGATTACTGGTTCTCTTTTTGCTTTTGTGGTTTGAACAGGGATTGAACTTAGGACCTTGCACTTGCCAGGCAGGCACTTATGCTGCTGAACTATCTCCCTGGCCTAAGGTCAATGGTTTAAAAAAATAGAATGGTATATTTGCTATAGGGAGAATGGCAGATACAGGAGAATGAGGATAATCAGATATGTGGCAGGAAGCAAAGTGGTGGTTTCCAATGCCACACATGGTTTTTTAATGGCCATAAGATGACTTAAGGCCCGGGAGATGGCTCAGTAGAATAAGTACTTCCTGGGAAGTACAAGGGTCTGAGTTCAATCCCTGGTTCTGACAATAAATAAACAAACAAACAAACAAACTACAAGAGATCCTGCTGGTGTTAGGTGGCATTAAAAAAAAAAAAAAAAAAAAAAAAAGATGACTTAAGATATCATCTTAATACCCAGGGAAGTGTACTTGGAACATTGCAAGTTCAAGGTCAGCCTCGGCTACATAATGACTACAAGACTAATATAAACCACAAAGCCTGACCCTTCACTTATCTATGTTGTAACCTTCTTACACCTCTCTTCTAGTTCCTCATAAGTTGTTATAAGCCATCATTCTCCTCCTGTGCTACAGAACACTAATTCCTTTTCCTCCTGTGTATTTATTTTGGTACCTACTTGAGTTCCCTCTCTCTCATTAGATGCTATTGGTCACTATCCTACTTGCTACTTCTACAAAATAAACTTAAGCTTAAAAAAAAAATAGAAAGAAAGAACTACACAATGAGACCCAGTCTCAAAAAATAAGACCCATGGAAATCATGGTGAGCTTTAATCAGGTTTAACAGGAGAGGATTTGCATTTTTCAAAAATGATACCTCTGATTACATTATGGAATATAATCAGAAGACGACAAGAATGGGCTGGAATGATAGCTCAGTGGTCTAAGAACCTGCCTAGCAAGCACAAAAATCTGAGTTTGAGCCCTAGTATTGCATGTTGAGCAGACCCCAGGTTCTCAGGTGCACCATGCCAGCCACTGAAACTGAGTGTGGTGGTACACATCTGTAATCCCAATGCTGGGGAGGCTGAGATAGGAGGCTCACTATGAGTCCAAGCTGCGTGGCTAGACCCTGTACCAAATATATAAATAAATAGGATTTAAAAAATAAAAGATCTTTTAAAAAAAAAAAGATAACAAGAGCTCATGGTAGAGATTAGGACAAGTCTGTGGGATGGTTCTGTGTCCTTGGGGTCACTTAACAATGTCTGGAAACATTTTTGATGGTCATGGTTTAGTCACGATTGAATATTACTGATCCTATTGGGAAAAGCAACAAATACTACCCAATATCCTACAATATACAGGTGACCCCACTAAAATAGTTTCCTGGAAAAAAAAAATCAGTAACCAAAGTCAAAAAACCTGGACTAAAAGAGTGGCAGCCAGGGTCTGGGGAGATAGCTCAGCAGCATAAGTGCCTGCTCGGCAAGTGCAGGGTCCTGAGTTCAATTCCCAGTACCGCATGCCAAGCCAGGCCTGGATCCATAGGCCTGCTGTGCTGGCCCCGGAACTGGCTGTGGTGGCGCACACCTGTAATCCCAGTGCTAGGGAGACAGGAGGATCACTACCAAGTCTGAACTGTAGAGCGAGACCCTATATTTTTTAAAAAAGAACAGCAGTCAGGATGGGAAAGAGGAGATAAATTGAGACATTCTGAAGTGAAACCAAAGAGTAACTGAAAAAAAGGTGAGGATAATGCTCTAATTTTTGGCAAGACATGTAAAAAAGGTAACATTTGTATAGAGAAAGTAGGAGCAAAGAAAATGAAGCCACTCATACACTCTGCTAGAGAGATACACATGGAGGAGGTACACCGGGCAAGTAATCATTTAAAACAAATAAGTGAAAGAAGTTTAGCCGTCACTCACAATTTTGTCATAAAAATCTTTGGGAAGTTTGGAAAGAATCTCTACTGCTTCCAAAAGTTCATAAGCATCTATTTGTGGCACCTCATCACCATCGTCACCACCTTGAGGGAGAAAAACAAAACAAACCTTTAAAATGTATAGAAAATTTCTACTTATTAAATAGCTAAAAGTCAGGGAAGTAAAAAGGAAATCCATGAATTAAGAAAAAAAAAATTTAGGCAACTGTCCTTCAAACAAAGGTCTTCTATCTAGAGCATATTAAGAATTTTTTAAAAATCAAACCTGCCAGGTATGGTGGCACATTCCTATAATCTCAGCACTCAGAAGGCTGAGGCAGGAGGATCATCTCAAATTCAAGACCAGCCTGGGCTACAAAGAGAGCTCAAGGCTAGCCTGAACAGCATAGTGAGACCCTGTCTCAAAAAAAAAAAAAAATCAAGATACCCAAAATTCAAAAACAATCAAAATATAGGCATCTGAGATGAATATAACACTTCTCAGAAAAAGAAATACAAATGCAAATACATGAAAAAATGTTCAACACTATTGGTCATTCAAGAGATACAAATTAAAACAACACTGAGATTCCATCTCACCCCAGAAACAATGTCTATCATCAAAAGATCAGTAACAAATACTGGCAGGTTGTGGGAAAAAAAGGAACGCTTTTCTACTGTTGATGGCAGTACAGACTAGTGCAACCACTATGGAAATCACTGTGAAGATTTCTCAAAAAATTAAGATTAAAAGTCCCATTTGACCCAGCCATTCCCTTTCTGGGCATTTTTCCAGAAGAATTGAAAGCATCATACCATAGCAATATATGTGTATCCATGTATATAGCAGCACAATTTGTCACACCTAAATCTTGGAAACAACCCAAATTCCCACGCATCAACCAAAGAATGGGTAAAAAAACAATGTGGTATTCTTACACAATGGAGATTACTGAGCTATAAAGATAAGTAAATGGATGTAAATAGAGAACATACTCATAAGTGAAATAAATCAGAAGATTTTACCTCTAACTGCAAATCTACACAGGATCTTTGTAATCTAGTCTAAAACTGGGATGTATACTCTGATTTTAAGTCTCTTATATGGAAAGACACAAAAACCTATGTAAATTAAACTATTTTTGGCTGTTCGTATGATTAAGTGATACGAAGTGAAAACTCATTTTGAAGAACTAGCTGTTACGATTATCAATAGACAGTTTCTTGCTGTTTGTCAACAGTACTGCTTTTCGCTGGAATTCACTTTTCTTCTGGCAAATTCCTCCATGCAACTAGAGTCTATACTCATAAGTGAAATAAATCAGACTTGCATGTATAGCTTTTTTTTTCCTGAGAACCAAGGACCAAACTCAGGACCTTGTGCTTGCCAGGCAGGTGCTTATACTGCTGAGCCTTAGTCTCACATGTGTAAACATTGTATTGTTCAGTGTAAGAAACTGAAAGAGTGGTCCAGGAAGATAGCTCAGTAGAATAAGCACTTGCCTGGCAAGTGCAAGGTCCTGTGTTCAATTCCCGGTACCACTAAAGAAAAAGAAACTGGAAAAGTAAAATCCAAAGATGCAATAAAAGTTGCTCAAAAGGAAAAAACTAGGATGGAGGAAAGATGAAAAGAAGAAAAGATTTATACACACAAAAGATAGCTAAAAGAATTACTAATTTTATTAATTTATTGAAAATAACACTTATTGCTTATGTCATTTGATCAACTTTACGTACCTATATCTGGCAATCTGAGCAACAACTTTGAAGGTAACAATATGCCACATAACAACCACTGTTTATTTCATACCATCTTGTTTTGCAATTCTGTATTTTTTTAAATTGACTTTTAAAATTCTCTTCTAAATGAAAGAAAGAAGGAAGGAAGAAAAGAGAAAGAGGAAGGAAGGAAGGAAGGAAGGAAGGAAGGAAGGAAGGAAGGAAGGAAGGAAGGAAGGAAGGAAGGAAGAAAAAGGGAGGGAGGGGCTGGCCAAATAGCTCAGCAGATTAAAGCAAGAGAGAAATCCTAACACAGGAAGAACAGAATTATTAGTAACAAATCCAACTTCAAAACACGTTTACTAAAACATATCCTTGGGGCAGTAACTTGCTAATTTTTAAGAACCCGAAGCTTAACACTGGCTTACCCCCTTCAGCATCACCACCAGCAGATTGTTGCTGTTCTAATTTAGCTTCTAGCTCTTGTTGGGAACGCAGAAATCGAGTTGGTTTAGGAGCACTCGTTGGTAGCTTGACCCACTCTTCTTCTAATTCTTTTAACTGCAAATATACAATATTTTAAAAACTTATCTACATTCCACCATTAAAAAAATATGTTTACTGATATATTGGGATATAATATCTTTTGTATGTGACACTAATAGGGCAAACAAAAATAAATTTAAATAGTATATATGTATATATTTGTATATATATACATACACACATACTAAATAGTATTTATGCCATATAAAGCACACAAATTTAAATTTACTACACCAGCCGGGGAGATGGCTCAGTGGAATAAGTGCTTCCCTGGCAAGCTCAAGCGTCTGAGTTCAATCCCTGGTTCCACCAAAAAAAATTAAAATAAATAAATAAAATAAATTTACTGCACTGAAGATACATGACTATATGCATACACACACACACACACACATTCATGCATATGCATATCTATGCACTAAGAATAAAGTCCACTTTTAAGACAAACTCATTAGTTAATTAATTCAGGTATATTATATTTTTATCATCCCTCAAACTCATTTTAAGAAAAAGCCCAATAGAATGAGTTTCTTTAAAATAGTTAAGTCAGGCCAAGGAGATAACTCAGTGGAATAAGTGCTTGCCTTTTCCAGGCAAGCTTGTGCTTTCCGCACAAGATCCTGAGTTCGATCCCTGGTACCAATAAAATAAAATAAAATAGTTAAGTCTTGCTACCTATTAGAATTAAGAGATCTTTCTAAATGCTACAGATTTAACACTAGCAAACCAGAATCCTTTAATCCATAGTATTTAATTTGGGAAGACAAAATAGTACTAAAGTTAGTGATGCTTAGAAAAATAAACACAAGGGCCAGGGAGATGGCTCAAAGGCATAAGTGCCTGCCTGGCAAGTACAAGGTCATGAATTCAATCCCCAGTACCAAAGAGCGAGAGCGAGCGAGCGAGAGAGAGAGAGAGAGAGAGAGAGAGAGAGAGAATGAGAGAGAGAGAGAGAGAGAGAGAGAGAGAGAGAGAGAGAGAGAGAGAGAGAGAGAGAGAGAGAGAGAGAGAGAGAGAGAGAGAGAGAGAGAGAGAAAAGCAAAACAAAAAGAAAAACAAAAGGGCCAGCCAGATAGCTCAGTGCGCTAAAGCAACAGCTTAGGCTGACACAGGGGCAGGGGCTCGATCCTCAGCCTGCTGTGCCCGCCCTTGGGGGGGATGCACTGAGACAGCGATTGAGATTGGACATGGTGGCATATGCCTGTAATCCCAGCACTTGGGAGGCTGAAAACAGGAGGATCGCTGAGAGTCCAATTTGTAGTGAGACCCTATAGACCCTGTACTAAACACAAACAAAACACTGAATTCAAAATAAAGAATACAGCTGAGAATGTAGTTCAGTAAGCCAGCACTGGCTTAGCATATGTGAGGCCCTAAATTCAATCTCTAATCCCATCCCAAAAAAAAAAACAAAAAAAACAACAAATAATTTTATGTAAGGAGGGCCATATATGCTCAGTGGCATAAATATGCTTGCCTCACAAGCACAAGGTCTTGAGTTCAATGCCCATTACCACTTTCACATACACAAATTCTATGTAAGGATAAAATATTAGCAACAGGGAGGAAATAGTGTACCTTCATATTAACTTCAAAGCCAAAAAGAGAGAATGTTGTACCTCACCTGTACAGAGTTTATATTTTGTAATGGGGGCCTCAGAGCATCCCGAATCCATCTATAAATCTCCACAGCAATTAGTTTGGCTTCATCTCGAACAGCCTTCTCTCGAGACTCAAAGAGTTTTGGCAACACTTTGATAATTGGCTTAAGCAAGATGATTTTAGAACCAAATTCACTAGAAGTAAAAAATTGGGGGAAAACACTGTCAACACATGATGTGCTGGGGTTGCATATGCACAGTCCTATACCATATGTTATATAGGGGTAATTCTGTTTGTTTTTTGAAGTAAGATCTTGCTCTGTAATCCAGGCTGGCCTTAAACACTGTATGCAGCCTAGGCTGGCCTCATGCCTGAGGCAATCTTCCTACCTCAGCTTCACAGGTGCTGGGATTATAGGTATGAGCCACCAAGCCCAGCTGTGTTTTTAAAATGGTACCTAAAGAACCTAACATTTGAGCTATCAAATCTTCCTCTGACTAATGGAGGAGAAGAAAAAGAATTCCTTTGCAAACTGTTTATCTCACTCTATTTTAGATTTTTTCTAAGGTAGGGTTTCACTATATAGTTCACACTGGCCTCAAACTCATGGCAATCCTCCTGCCACAGCCTACCAAGTACGGGATTACACACATACATCACCATCTCGTTTATTTATTTTGTTTGTCTGTTCTAGGCTACTTCTGAAAGAAAACAAATGGAGTAAGTCCACATGGAAAATTGATAAAGAAAAACCTAAGTTTCATATTAGGTATATTACTATAGAAAAAAAATGATAAAGAGTTCTAGAAGCCTGTTTTAGGGACAACATAATGTTTCTGGTCTCCTGAAGCTACCACTGACAAAGATAATATTAGGGAGTTCTGGAATCTATGATTGAGACTTTTGTCTCAAGATTCCTCAAGGATGTGATTCAAACAATAGATTCTTTAGGACATAAAAGGAACTACATAAATATAAGTAACACTAATAAGGAAGACAGGGCTGAGATGGAGATGGGTGGTTGCACTTGCCTAGCTTCTGTAGGGCTTTGGGTTAGATCCCCCTCAACAGGAAAAAAATGGGGAGGAAGAAGATGAACACCAAAGCCTCATGTGTTTAATGGGCTGAGCTTCTGAAAGGTGACTAGATTGTGGAGCATTACAGCTCACTTGCTGTGAAGTGGTGGTGTCTGGTAGAAACTGGGGTCTGACTAGAAAAGGCAGGTTACTGGGGGCATGATCTGGAAGAACATGTCTCCCTTCCAGGGCTTCACTTCACTCTCTCTGGTCCCTGTCTTCCAGGCTCTGTGCAGCTCTCTTCTACTAGGCCCCTTTCCCATGTTGCCCTGCCTTGGATCCAGGTGACTATGGGCTGAAATGTGAGCCAAAATAGACCTTTTTTTCTCTAAGCTGTGGGTGTGCAATACTACATTTTAAAGATGAGAAAGTAGTAAGACAAAGACAAAAAGATAGAGTTAGCCTGGTGCACACTGCAATCCCAGCTACTTGGGAGTATCAGTCAAGAGAGTAACAAAACAAGGCCAGTCTGGGTAACTTAGCAAGGCTCTGATTCAACATAAAATAAAAAGGGATGAGGATATAGTTCAGTGGTATAGTACTTGCCTAGTGTGCAACAAAGCTCAAGGTTCAATCCCTCCAAACAACTAGATACAAAAATATTTTATATTTTAAAAATTAATTTAGCAGTACTAGGAACTGAATTAACCTAGGGCCTTCACACTAAGCTGCATCGCTAACCCTTTTTATTTTGAAGTTGCCCAACTGGCCTCAAACTTGCTATCCCTTCCGTCTCAGTCTCCTGAATAGCTGGGATTACAGAAATTAGTCACATAGATGGCTCTAACTTGTCTTTTTCCTAACCTTATTATCCTAGTCACCATAAACATGAAGTACTTAGAGTAGAGTAGAGCATGTGCGAACCTGTGGTATGTAGCCTGAAACAGGTATCACTGAAAGTTTTAGAGTATAAGCTTCTAATATAAAGATATTTATATCCTTATCTTTATTAAGGACAGACCTACTAATACAAGTCCTGATAATTAAACCTGTATCTCATGAGAATCTAGGTGAAAGGCAAATTTTATAAAACAAACAAACAAACAACAAAACAACCTATAAATCAAGCAAAAGACAATATAAAGCCTTATAATTTTTATATAAATTATTATTATTATTTGCTGTTGCTGTGTTTCTGTTTAAAGGCATAGAGCCATTTGCTTCTACTTTATTACCAAAAAGGTACCTTAAAAAAAAGCTCTATAGCCAGGTGTGGTGGTGCACACCTATAGTTCCAGCACTTAGAAAAGGAAGGAAGAGTGAAGTGAGTTTAAGACCAGCCTGAACTACATAGTGAGTTTAGGTGAGCAGCTAGCCTGAACTATAGTGAGACCCTATCTTCTTTTTTTTGTATTTAGTATAAGGTCTATAGGGTCTCACTATGGAGATCAGATTCATAGTGATCCTCCTGTATTCAGCCTCCCAAGCGCTGGGATTACAGGCATGCACTACCACATCTAGTCTTAATGGTTGCCTCAGTACGCCACGGGGGTGGGGCCCAACACAGCATGCAGGAAATCCAACCCAGGCTGCTACGCTCTGCCTAAGGTGAAACCCAATCTTAAGGGGGGAAAAAATGTGTGTGTGCATTAGCAAACTGCCACTATGGTTAATATTTTAAAGTATTTACATCTATACTTGAGGATAGCAAGAAGAAACTGCATATATACGTTGTGAGTGCTTTGCTACCAAAAGTCAATTCTCAATCTGACAATAAGTCAGAAATGATCCTACAGGGTGGGGAGATAGCTCAGTAGAATAAGGGCTTGCCTCGCAAGCATAGGGTCCTGAGTTCAATCTCTGGTATCACAAAAAATAAATAAATAAAATAATAATAATAATAATCCTGTTGACCTTCAATAGGAAGGAATTTAGAAAAAGTAACACATTTGAAGGCTAATATCACTCACTTTCCTATTGTGGCCAAGTCAAGTTCAACAAGTCTCCACTTCTGTTTAATCCAAAATTCCAAACTTTAAGTAGCAGAACTAAAACAAGAAGAAAAAGTCCTACCTTAAGGCTTTCCTCAGTGTTTCTATACAGGCCACTATGATCTTGGGGTTCTTGTTGTCTAGGCCTTTCAGTAGCTCTTCTTGTACAGCCTCTCCTTTCTCAATCTCTATGTACATGAGACAAATCTCTATGCCCAGTTCCTTGGCTTTGGCTTTAGGTTGATTGAAAACTTTACTTACAACACCTGACACAACTTCTCCTGTGGTTCTGTAATACAAAAGACAATCGCCACACACAAAAGTCACACTTTAATAGAATTGGATAAAGGACATAAAAGAAGTGTACAAGTATTTTACAAGATTTTTTTTTTAATTTAAAGAGAAAAAGAATTACAAAATAAGGTAACTGGAGAGCAACAATGGTTTAATACATTGCATATTATTTTTAAATTACTCAAGTGTACAAAATATCAGCATTAATTGCCAAAAAATATTAGCACAAACCTTTCTTTTGAATGAACCAAGAAATTAATGATACCTGTTCCGCCAAAAAAATTAATGATAAATCATATATATATATATATATATATATATATATATATTTGCTTTTCCCTTCCTTCTTTTTAATCTCCATTCTACCATCTCAGTTTCTCTTCCTTTTTGACATTTCTTACCATTTTGCAGTACTTACTATACATTTTAGTTTTCATTTACTTTCAGCTTCTCACACTAGCGAGGAAATACAAAGTTTGCATATATGCATCTGGTTTATTTCATTTATGAGTACAGTCTGAAGTTGTATCCACTTACAGAAGTCTCAAATTTATCCTTCTTTATGGTCAAGTAGTACTCTAGATAGAAAATTTCCCAAGCATGGGAAAAGAATCTAATGTACAGATGCGAGGCATACAGAACTCCTTTATTTTTTAGGTAAGGGTCTACAGGGTGTTCAGGGTCTCGCTACTAGATCAGACTCATAGCAATCCACCTATTTACAGCCTTCCAAGAGCTGGGATTATAGGCATGTGGTTGGCACAGCAGGCCAGGGTTTCAAACTCCCAGCCCCGGCACCTGCTTGCAGGTGCTTTAATCTGCTGAGCTATTTCTTGTTTGTTTGTTTTTTTTTTTTTTTTGCAGTATTGGAGATTGAACTCAAGACCCTGCAATTGCTAGGCAATCGCTTACTCTACAAGCTATCTCCCCAGACCCATGCTGCTGAGCTATTTGGCTGGCCCTAGAACTCCAATTAACTATGACTAAAATCAATCTATTGTATGAAAATACCACGTCTTTTTTATCCATTCCTCAGCTGATGGGCATCTGGGTTGTTTCCAAAATCTAGTTATTACACACTGTACTGCTATAAACATGGGTCCACATATATTGCTCTGGTACAATGTTTTTAATTCTTCTGTAAAGATATCCAGAAGAGACAAATTCTTTAAAGTACAAGAGGGGCTGGGGAGATGGCACAGTAGAATAAGGCAAGCAAAAAGGCCTGAGTTCAATCCCTGGTTCTGCCAAAAAAAAAAAAGTAAATGAGCTTCTAATTTTTAAATGTGTATTTGAGAATATTAATAAAAAACTTATTCTGCCCCCTCCCTCTCCTTACTCCCCCCCTCCTCTTGCTCTCACTTTCTTTGGTTGTTTATGCTGTCTCCCTACTATCATGAAATATTGTCTATTATGTGCCACCCTGCCTTTGAGCTAGCTGATTATGGACTGAAACCTCTACAAACTGTGAGCTAAATAAACCTTTTAAAAAAAAAAAAACAACCTTATACAATCCATAAATTTGAAATATTACACCAAACAATTTTTAGTTAATAAATGTAGAAAATTCAAAGAAAGCAAAAATTCCTTGAAATCCTAAGAAATAAAACTCCTTTCAGAAGTGATCCAAAGGCAAAGTTTGTGACAAGCTCAACAACCTAGTTCTATTTGATAAAGCTACTTACAACAAACTCTGTAAGGAAGTTCCCAACTATAAACTTTATAACGCCTGTTGTGGTCTCTGAGAGACTGAAGATCCATGGATCACTGGCCAGAGCAGCCTTTTAGGAGCTCCTTAGTAAAGGGCTTATCAAGCTTGTCTCAAAGCACAGAGCTCAAGTTATTTATACTAGAAATACCAAGGGTGGAGATGCACCTGCTGCTGGTGAAGGTGCATGATGAATAGGCTCAACCAGGTGTACATTTGGAAAAAATAAAATTTTATAATTAAATGAAAAATAAAAAAGGATTGTAGAGTGCTCACTCTTTTAAGAAATATCTTAAATCAATAGGAAGCCAATTCCTTCACACAAGGGAAGGGTTATATATCAACTGTATTCAACTCCTTATAAAATTTATACTAACTCTATTGCTTTGAATCTCCTAAATTAAATAAAATCTGGACTCCTAGGGATGGCAGGAATTTGGGTAGAGTGGAATATATGCAGCATTTATTCATGAAGTACTTTCCAGTATCAGAGAAAAAAATTCAAGAAATGAGGTTTCATTAATGGTGATGCTGTTTACACAAACTATAAGATTAGTATGTACCTTTTTTAGTATAATCTTTGAAGTAAGTACTTCTTTTTTTGTGAAATTAAATCAAGGGCCTTAACTCTCTTTTTTCTATGGAAGGTATGACATAAATACTAGAGTCAGAAAAGCCAGGTTTGTGAGGTATGGGAAAATGGATGACTGGAAACTTCTACCACCATAGGTCAAATCAATAGAGTCATGTGGGTTGTTTAGTTAACACTCCCTCTAAGAGATGAGATGCCCAATTATCACGCGCAAGAAAGGGTTCTAAGATTACATAGCTGGAAAACATTGTTTACTTTTTTTTTTTCCCTGTTTCTGCGATACTCAACCATCTTCAGTGATTCTGGTAATTCCTTTGCAGACAATCAATTTCTTCCAAAAGTTTTATTAAAAACCTTCTCACTAACCATTTATGATTTGTGAGTAAAGACAAGAAAAAATAAGTATCAAGGAGCTATAAAGAAAAGAGTATATTCTAAAACTATTAAAAAGTAAATCTATAAATACATATTAATTTAAATGCCACAGAAAAGATTTTTACCAGAATTCCTGGGGGGAGGGGAGAATACTTACTTTCCTGCAACATGGGCATTTTCAACATAAACAAGTGCAGCTTCAAGTCCTTTCAACTGAACTACTGCATTAGAATCAGTGACAAATTTTTTGATTAATCCCAAAAATTTGGACCATTCTGGGCTCTTCTCATCTTTTATTTTCTGGAAGATTTTCAGGGCCTCTTCATATCCACTTAACCTTGCTTTCCACAGCTAAAAGAAAAATATTTTAAAGCAAAATTTAATGTTATTACCTACTATTTATCTGGAAGTAAAAAAGAACAGCCTACACCAGGTAATTTGGACAAAGGAACCCATGAGTAAAAGGAATGAAGGATTTTAGGAATTGAGGCACGTTTACAAAAAATTTTGGGGCCACGGAAATGGCTCAGTGGAATAAGCACTTCCCTGGCAAGCGCAAGGGCCTGAGCTCAACCCCCAGTTCTTCCCCCACACAAATAATAATAGTAATAATAATAATTATTATTTCAGTCAAATACTTATGAATTAAAAAAATTCTACATCTTTTTTGTCTGTAACGCATAGTATTTACAATTTATTTTAGTCCTTGAATGTTTTGCAAAGGCTATATAAAATTCGTAACAGGCCATTATAAATGTTTTTCATTTTATATCTTTATAATATGGCATTAAAAATGTGATAACTCAAATGTGAGAAGTCATCCTGGTGAACCTGTCCATTCCTCAAAGTATGCTGCTTATTTTAATGTTATTTATATGTAGTCATTAAGCAGTTTTTCTCATTCTTTTTATTTTTGGTGGAACCGGGGATTGAAATCAGGCCCTTGCGCTTGTCAGGCAAGCACTTATTCTATTGAGCCATCTCCCCAGCCCCCCATTTATCAATTTTTAATCAAAAACATTAATTTTAGTAAATTTCAGATATTTTAACTAAGTTTTTTTTTTCATTATTCAACTGGTATTTAATATATAAATAAAACAATATTAGTCTTAGTCCTTATAAAGCTTACATTTTAGTAGTAAAGAAGGGGTCGGGGAGATGGCTCAGTGGGATAAGCGATTCCCTGGCAAGCACAAGGGCCTGAGATCAATCCCTGGTTCCGCAAAAAAAAAAAAAAAAAAAAAAAAAATGAGTACTAACCATAAAGAAAAACATGAAAACAATCTCACAGGCCAAGCATGATGGCATATGCCTGTAATCCCAGCACTTGGGAGGCTGAGGCAGGAGGATCACTATAAGTCTAAGACCAGCCTGGGCTGTGAGTTGAAGGCCAACCTGAACTACATAGAGAGACTGCCTCAAAACAGCAAAAACCTATGGTCTAGGGAGATAGCTCAGTAGAAAAAGCGCTTCCCTGGCAAGTGCAGGGCATAAAATCAATATGAAATTAACACAAAGTGTTAGGTGCTATAAAGGCAAAGTACACAGTGGCACAAGTGCCTGCCTGGCAAGTGCAAGGTTCTGAGTTCAATTCCCAGTATCAAAAACAAAAAGCAAAATACATACACTAAAAAGCTACCTGTGTTAGTGCTACATTTTTGTAAGAAACTAGTACTTGCTCTGAGCTGTGAAAGATACATAGTAATTTTCAGAAAAGGTAGGCAATGGAAAAAACATTCAGGAAAAGGACAAATACATTTCATGACTCTATGGCAGGAAGTTAGCACAGTGCTGCCAGGCCTATAAAGAGAAGGGGATGTGGTACAAAATGAACTGCACAGGATTGGAAAGAACCAGGTCACGCACTACTGTGAAGACCAAATGATAAGTTTTTGTGTTCCTTATTTTAAGAGTGAGGGGAAGCCACTGTAATGCTTTCAGGGAGTATGAGAAGTTAGTTTGTGAGACACATTTGAAATTATTGTTAGGCTCCACTAGAGAATTAGGTGTCTTCCCTAAACTTGTTATTAGATCAAAAGAGAAGGGGAAGGGTTAATTTATGATTGAAAACTAGAAGAAATAATTGTGTCATTTGTTTAAATAAAATATATTTTGAAGCAAGTGCTATGCTCAGAGAAAAATCATTTTTCTTTCAAAGGAAAGAAAGCTGCCTAATCTAACAGGATGCATGCATAACTAGGAAGATAACAATGTAAAATATATTAATTATGGAAACTATCCTATAAAAAAATAAATAAAAATAAAACTGAAGAATGAATTTTAGGACCCCCCCCAAAAAAAAAATAGCATAGGATGCTTTAAGAACCTACAGTTCACATTCTGTAACATTTGACTTAAGCAGGATATAAATTAATATTGCAAGCTGTACATTCACTAATTAATTTAAACAAAGTTTAACATTTCAATCCTTTTAAGTTTCAAAAGCACAAAATAAATGCAGACATATAATACATGATCTTTACCCAGTAAGAGTGATTTTGGTTTCCATTTTGTTCTTTATCATTCGAAAGTAATTCTTTCCTTGATCTACTTGATTGATTTCTTTCTTCTTTTTTTTTTTTTTTTTGGAGGAACTGGGGATTGAACTCAGGCCCTTGAGCTTGCCAGGCAAGTACTTATTCCACTGAGCCATCTCCCCAGCCCCAAATGCAGACGTATGAACAAGCCAGCCAGCAAAACACACAATATTAATAAAAAAAACTCTTATATATTTGCTATCAAAAATAAGAATTTTGAGACAGTGAAATAGCTCAGCGAGCCAGGCGAGGTGGCACAGGCCTGTAATCCCAGCACTCCTCAGGAGGCTGAGACAGGAGGATTGTTGTGAGTTTGAGACCAGCCTGAGCTACAAAGTGAGCTCAAGGCCAGCCTGAACTGCATAGTAAGACCCTGTCTCAAAAAGACAAAAAAAAAAGAAAAGAAAAAAAAGAAATAGCTCAATGGATTAGATTAAGCACTTGCTTAGGCAAGTGCAGGGACTGGGATTAGCTCCCTGGCATGATGCCACACAGGCCCCACCCTATGGTACACTGAGTCAGGTGAGGTGGCACACACCTGTAATTCCAAAGCTGGGGAGGCTGAAAACAGGAGGAATCTGAGCTGCATAGTGAGACCCTGAACAAAACACACAAAAAAGGAATTCTTAAAGAGATTTGTTTGCTTTTTTACAGTGAAAAAAAAGAAAAAGTTCAAGAAAGTTCTTCAAATTTAAGGGGCCGGGCGTGATGGCTCATGCCTGTAATCCCAGCACTCGGGAGGCTGAGGCAGGAGGATTGTTGTGAGTTCGAGACCAGCCTGGGCTACAAAGTGAGCTTAAGGCCAGCCTGAACTGCATAGTAAGACCCTGTCTCAAAAAGACCAAAAAAAAAAAAAAAAAAAAAAAAAGAACAAATTTAATGTACTACAGGGGCTGGGGAGATGGCTAAGTGGAATAAGCGCTTCCCTGGCAAGCACAAGGGCCTGAGTTCTGGAAAAAAAAATTTTCTCTCTCTCTCTCTTTCTCTCTCTCTCTCTCTTTCTTTCAACAGTACCAGGCTTGAACTCAGGACCCTGAGTTTACCAGGCAAAGCACTTATTCTACTGAGCTATCTCCCGGGGCCCAAAATCTTTTTATTTTTTTTAAACAATCTGGCCTTATCAGAAGAGATTAACATTTATTTTTTACTTTTTCCCCAAGACAGGATCATACTATGCATCTACAACAATCCTTCTGTTCCAGCCTCCTGAGTGCTGAGATTACAGGCATGCATCACCGCTACCAGCTAACATACTGATTTCTTTCTTGCTTTTTTCTTTTTTTTTTATGTCTTTTTGAGACAGGGTCTCACTATGCAGTTCAGGATGGCCTTCAGCTCACTTTGTAGCTCAAGCTGGTCTTGAACTCACAACAATCCTGCCTCAGCCTCCCAAGTGTTGGGATTACAGGCATGCGCCACCATGCCTGGCATATTGATTATTATACAGGATAAAAGGGAGTGGCTCTGTACAGAATGGAGGCACCAAAGTTCCAATCTTTTTCCTTTGAAATGGGGGCTCACTATGTATTTCAGGCTGGCCTTGAGCCTACTATGTAGCCCAGTCTGGCCTCAAACTTGAGGTGACCCTCCTACTTCAGTCTCCTTGAGTGCTAGGACTACAAGTGGGTGCCACCATACCCAGTTATACATTTCTATTCTTCAAAACAAGCTTTAACTAAAAGAATTGTCAAGAATATGGAATAAACTGGGAGTAGGAGAGCACACCTATAATCCCAACACTCAGGAGGCTGAGGCAGGAGGATCACTGTAAATTTGTCATCAGCCTGGACTACAAAAGTGACTTCAAGGCCAGCCTCCACTAAACAGTGAGATTCTGTCTTAAAAAATGAAACAAAAGGGGTTGGGGAGATGGCTCCATAAGTGCTTCCCTGGCTAGTGCAAGGGTCTGAATTCAATCCCCGGTTCTGCCTGGGGGTGAGGGGGAGAACATGGGTTAGATAACCTGAGAGATTTAAGTAGAATAAACTTACTAATTGGCTGAGTTTTTTTTTTTTTTCAAAAACAGAGGATCCTGGTGAGTTCAGGGCCAGCTTGCACTATATAGTGAGACCTTGTTTTTTTTTTTTTTTTAAAAAAAAAAAAAAAAAAAAAAAGCAATGCCAGGGATATAGCTCAGCAGCACATTATCTGCTGGGCAAGCAAGTGGTTATTAGTTTGATTCTCAAAACAAAACATAAAAATCAATGAAAACAACCAGGTATACAATTGGAGAAAAAACACAATTTGAAGAAAGATATGCAGCAAATCATAAAATATTACTATATACTTAGCTAGTTATACTGTCTACAGTTGAAGATAAAACTACTCAGCTTGTAACTTTAAAGATACTATTTGCTTTTCATGTTACTAATGTATCTTACTTCTTTGAATTCTTCTCATACTCAGTATTTTGTGTTGGCTTTGGTCTTACTATATGGCTGACCTCACACTTGTGATCCTTCTGCCTCCACTGCTGAGTATTTAAGGCTGATAAAATATAATTCAGAGGCACTGAAACAAACATTCCAAGAGGCTTACCTTGTGTTCACACTTCTGATCAACTGGTAATTTCAACCATTCACTGTCATCACCCATTGTGCTTCTAGTTTCTCCTTGGAATTAAAGTAGTTTCTGGTCAGATAAAAGTCAGTTAATTGTTATTAACTCTAGCACTTACACAATTTCTTAAAACAAAATACCTTTTCTCAAATTATTAATTTATTATGCATGTACCACCAATATAAAGTCTATTCTTTGGTCAGATACCCAGTTAATGCAATTAACAGAACATTTTCTGGTTTTTTTTTTGGCGGAACCGAGGATTGAACTCAGGGAAGCGCTTATTTCACTGAGCCATCTCCCCAGCCCCTAATATTTTCTAAAAAAGAAAAAATCAATTTAAGTCTAAATAAAGGGACAGACATTTGTTATTAAGAAAATATGGTTATATAATTCCCAGAAGAAAACTTAGATGTATATACATAGTTGAAATAAAGCTGAAGAACTCAAGCCAGGTGTGGTGTTACAGGCCTTTAATTCTAGCACAATGGAACCGAGGCTGGAGGATCACAAATTTAAGCCCCAGCTGGATATCTGAATAAATTAGCAAGATTCTATATTAAAAGAAGAAAAGCTGGGGATGTACCTCAATACAAGGTCCTGGGCTCAATCTCTAGTACTATATAGAAACTAATGAAGAGCTGAGTTACTACTACTTGGTTTTTTAAAAGGCACAGAGACCAAAATACACAATGCCCAAATCTACTACACTTCAACATATTTCTATTTGGTTCAGAGAAAGTTCAGAAACAGGAACAGCTCTGAAAAGCTGTCCTGCTGTAAAAGCAACCTTCCTTCATCTAGAGAGGAAATCTACATTACTACACAGTCGAGGCTTTTTTTCTGAAGTCCTCCTATATCAAACCAAGAAGACTAGAGGCAGATGCTTGGGGGAGACAGTTTATCACAGGTACCACCAATGCTTCTGAGGGTAGTTTACCTAAGAGACACTATCTGCATACATTTTCCTTCTTTTCCCTCTGTACTAGGGATTGAACCAAGGGCCATAGCACTGAGCTACATCCCCAGTCCTTTTTAAAATTTATTTTGTATGACAGGGCCTTGAAAAATCTCTGATTACCTAGGGCTCTACTCAAACTTGGAATTCTTTTGTCTCCGCCTCCCAAACTGTTGGGATCACAGATGTGCACCACCATGCAAGCTCTTATTTGCTGTGCATTCCTCCCCTTCCACTGTACATGAACATACGTAAAAGTGATTTTCTGTTAGTCAGTTTATATGGTAGACTCAATTAACAAATCTTCAAGTGGTCGAAAGAAAAGTTTTCTATTATAAGAAAAGTTTTATAGAAAAACCATACTTTCAACTGTTCACCTAACATTCTTTTATGTGTTAACTAGCTCTCTACTGAATTCTGATAAATTTGACTTTAGTCCTTGTTTAACAATGTATTTTTAAAAAATTTATGTATTTGTATTTTTTAAAATTTTATATATTTGGTACAGGGTCTCACTATGCAGCTTGTACTTGTAGTGATCCTCTTGGTTCAGCCTTCCAGTGCTGGGATCACAGGCAAGCACCACCACACCAGGTTTTGATGGCCTGTGCAGCACACTCAGGATTACAGGGCCAGCATGGCATGTAGTTCCAGGAATTGAACCTGGGTCCCTGCATGTTGCCTAGGCAGGCAATTAGATCACTGAGCTATCTCTGTGGTCATAGTCCATGTTTATATGAATTCAAAAATTAAGTCCCTGAAATGAACTATTCCTTTTTTTTTTGAGACAAGGTCTCAGATGGGCTTGAACTCACCATGTAGTCCAGGCTGGCCTTAAACTTCTAGTGATCCTCCCACCTCAGCATCCCAAGAGCTGAGCTTGAGCTATTATACCTTTATAAATATTCTTTATATTGAAACATTTTTAGTGAAGTGTATTTTGTTTTACTTTGGTTTTTTGACATAGGGTCTTACTATATAGTCTAGGCTTGCCTCAAAATGTTTAGTTTAGGCTAGCCTCAAATTCCTAGTGATCTTCCTGCCTCAGCTTCCAGACTGCTGACATTACAGGCTTATGTTACCACATCCAGTCCTTTGGTGAGACTTATAGTCAATGTTCTTCTAACTACTTTATGATACCCATTCAGATAACACCATATTTTTTATTTTATGTATTTACTTTGTACTTTAGGGAAAGGGCTACAGGGTATTCAGGGTCTCACTATTAGATCAGACTTGTAGTGATCCTCCTGTTTACAGCCTCCTAAGAGCTGCGATTACAGACGTGCCACCATGCTCAGTCTCAATTGCTATCTCTGCCCACTCTGGGAGCAGGGCTGGCAAGGCAGGCCGGGGATCTAACCCCCGGACCCTGAACCTGCTTGCAGGTATTTTAATCAATTGAGCTATTTGGCTGGCCCAACACCATATTTTTTAGATGACACCTTTTTTCACCCTTTTAAAAGTACTTAATGTACCTTAACTGGGTATGTTAACTGCAGTATATTTAGTAAATATGGAAAATACTCAAGGTATAAAAGTATTAAAACACCATTTTACCACCAACAAAGTAACTGCACTGAACATGTGTGAATTATATGAAAAGACAGAGATAATCCTACTGTAACCTTTTCTTTATCACATTTTTCCTGTAGGGGCAGGGGAGATGGCTCAGTAGAATAAGCACTTGCCTGGCATGCACAAGGGCCTGAAGTGGTTAAATCACAGGTTCCGCCAAAAAAAAAAATCAAAAACATTTTTCCTATAACTGAGAATGTGACTTAATATTTACATAGGGGGCAGGGAGACGGTTCAGTGGAATAAGCGCTTTCCAGGCAAGTCCAAGGGCCTGACTTCAATCTCCAGTTCTGCCAAAAAAACAAAAGATTTACATAGCACCCTAGTTTATGAACATACCATAATTATCATATTATTGGACATCTAAATCATTCTCAATTTTTCAGTATCAAAAATAATGTACAAAAGGTCCTGTTTATTTCTTAATTCCTGATCTTGACCTAGCATAAAATGTTTTCAATATATTTTAGTCCTTTTTAAACATGTTAAAGCACCTTGTACTAATATCAACTACATGAAAAAGAAAAAAAAAAACACTCTCCCCACTTTATACATAGGTTCACAAAGAATAACCTGTCAAAACAGAAAAACTGATAAGCAGTGACATTCCACTCAAACTCTGTGCTTCTCCCTTTATTTTCTCCCATCAAAAGGAAGAAAATATTCCAAGAAAAGTTATATAAAAAGAAAAACTGAACTATAAGAGCTTATTAGAGTAAACAGAACTTTAATTAACACTCTTCAAAATCCTTAACCATACCCTCCCCAACAACATATTTTAGGAGTTACATTTTAACAGAGAATCTGCAAAAACTCAAATTCAGCAAGGGCAGGACATAAATTTGGACAACAGTACTGTACAGTATGAAGATGCACATATCCTATCATCTAGCAATTCTATTCTAGGTATATACCCTGCAAGTAGATACCACTTGCTTGAAAAGATCTACATAAGGATGCTCAAAGCAATGTTGTCTGTAACAGTTAAATTAAGTTTAGTTCAGTTCTGCCAAAAGAAAACAACAAACAGAAAACCCCAGCAAGTGCAAGGGCCTGAGTTCAATCCCTGGTTCTGCCAAAAAAAACAAAGTTGAGTTCACCACAAATTAATCAAAGGTCAATAAGTAAAGAGTGGTATATTCGGAGCCAGGGAGATGGCTCAGTGGGATAAGTGCTTCCCTGGCAAGCGCAAGCACAAGCGCAAGGGCAAGAGTTCAATCCCCAGTTTTGCCAATAAAAAATGGTATATTCATAGAGTATAATATCAAAAATAATGAAAATGAAATAACTAGGCAGTACTTTTCTTTTTTTTCTTTTTTCTTTTTTTTTTTTTTTTTGGCAGAACCGGGGATTGAACTCAAACCCTTGCACTTGCCAGGGAAGCGATTATTCCACTGAGCCATCTCCCCGGCTATGCAGTACTTTTCAAACACTACAGTGAAGGATCAGTCTCCTGCCTTTCCAATCATATGTACATTGGCATGTTTATTAAATATACAATTACTAGATCTGGGCATTTTTAAAGTTCCCCAGCTTTATTAGAAATGGTAACAGAGCCTGTAATCCCTGCACTTGGGAGACTGAAACAAGACTGTTACAAGTTCAAGGCCAGCCTAGGTTACATAGTGATTTCGAAGCTAGCCTGAACTAATCATAATGAGATGTGGAAACATAGAAACACACACACAGACACACACACACACACATACGTAACATAAACCAGTTTAGCTGCTATGGAAAACAATTTAGTGGCTCCTCAAAAGCTTAAACACAAAAAAAAATTTTAAAAAAGCTTAAATATAGAACTATGATTTGATTACACAATGGTAAAACTACAGGAGGTATATATTCAAAAGAATTGAAAACAGATGTTCAAATAAGTACTTCAACATGCATGTTCACAGCATCACTATTCACAAGAGCCAAAAACCAGACCAGGGCTAGGCAGATAGCTTAGAGGTGTATGCACCTGCTTGGCAAGCACAAGGATCTGGATTGTTTTTTTTTTTTTTTGTCTTTTTGAGACAGGGTCTCACTATGCAGTTCAGGCTGGCCTTAAACTCACTTTGTAACTCAGGCTGGTCTCGAACTCACAACAATCCTCCTGCCTCAGCCTCCCAAGTGCTGGGATTACAGGCATGCGCCACCACGCCCGACTTAAGGATCTGGGTTTAATCCCACTGCATGCTATGCGGGCCCTGGCCATCTCTGAAACCAGGCTTAGTGATGCCCACCTGTAATCCCAGCACTGGGGAGGATGAGACAGGAGGATCACTATGAGTCTGAGCTACATAGTAAGATCCTGAACCAAATTAATTGATTAATTAAAAAAAAAAAAAAAAAAAGCCCAGGGCACAAAGTCCTATTTCAATCCCTGGTACCAGGGGGGAAAAAAAAAAAGCAGCCCAAATTCTACCAATAGATAGTGATAGGTACATACAATTATTACTCTTGCATAAAGAGAAAAAAAAAAATGCTGAAACATATACAACATGAGTGAACCTCAAAAACACTATGCTAACACTGGCCAGATATCTCAGCAGACTGAAGTGTATGGGTAAGTGGAACACAGGTGCTGGGGTTCGTTCCCCAGCATGCTGTGCAGGCGGGGCCCTGAAGTGTGCTTCAGCGATTGAGACTGGGCATGGTGGCTCACGCCAGTAAACCCAACTTTCAGGGTCCAGGAGGCTGAAACGAAGGAGGATCACTATGAGTCCGATCTATGTAGTAAGATCCTGTAGACCTTGTACTAAATATATAAACAAAACAACAACAAAAACACTATACTAAGTAAAAGAACCAGTTGGGCAGGGAGCATACATCTTTAACCGCAGCTACTCAGAAGCCTGAAAAAGAAATATTGTAAGTTCAAAGCCAGCCTAGAAATTTAGCAGGCTTCTGTATAAAAACAAAAAAATAAGTAAAAAGGAATAGGAGTGTAGTTTATCTGAAGACCCTTTGGGATCAATTCACAGCATTGCAAAAACTAGACTAAAAAGAAGACAAACAGAATGTCTTCTATTATTTGAACTATCCAACTTTTTTTGGCAGTACTAGGGATTGAACTCAGGACCTTGCACTTGCTAGGCAGGCGTTTATGCCGCTGAGCTATATCCCTGGGGTAAGTATTTCAGAGTTATGGAATGTTTTAAAACTAATAGATGTGGATGCTGTGCAACATTGTCAATGTACTAAATACTACTGAAAATTTTTATTTAAAAATGATTGAGCTAGGGAGAGAGCTCAGCAGCACATCTGCCTGGTAAGCACAAGGCTCTGACTTAGATTCCCAACACCCACTCTACACTAATGATTAATTTGCTCATGTGAATTTTGCCTCAAATTCATTTTTAGAAAGTTCCTTAGGTGATTCTAATGTGCAGCTCAAGTTGTAAACCTCTAAAGTGGCAAAAGCTTGAGCTACAAAAGTAAACTTTATCAATCACACTGCTTTTCTAAGAGAAAAGGAGAGCTTTAAAAATAATTTCCTTTTCTTTTTTTTTCTTTCTTTTTTGGCAGAACTGGGGATTGAACTCAGGCCCTTGCACTCGCCAGGGAAATGCTTATTCTACTGAGCTATCTCCCTGGTCCCTTTTTTTTTTTTTAACAATTTCCAACAAAGAGAAACAAATATATTCAACTGTCATATTTTGATTTCATTACAATCTTTTTCTTTTTTCTGCTGACTAGTCTTTCTTTAGAAACATGAAGAACGTGGCTACATAAACTAATCGCCTCATATAAAATTTAGATGTCATTGTATATACATTCTGAAAGGGCATATGCTGCTGCTATGGCTTGTGTCTAGATGTTCTCCCCAAAGCCTCATGTGGTCCTAGGTGGGTTTTTTTCAGAGGTGGCTGGATGTAAAGTGCATGACACTGGGGTTGACTCATGGTGCGATGGCACTAGGAGTAAGGGTGGAGAACTATCTGGCCTAAATAGTCTAAATATAAGGGATTATAAAGAGCTGTGGTCATTCCTTGCCTGCTTGCCTGTCTTTTACCTGCTGTGAACTGTTTTCTCCTCTTCATTGCCTCCCTGCCATCCCAGCTTCGGAGTCAGCCTTATGGACAGAAACCTTTACAAACTGCAAGCTAAATAAACCTTTTCCCCTTTAACTTCAGGTGTCATGTATTTTGTCTCAGCAACGAGAAAAAAATAATTTATATTCTAGGTTGTAAAAATAATTTTTTTTATGATTTTCCTCTTTTCATGCAAAGGAAAGGCCTGCTTCACACTAAAACTTAGCCTTCCACCAAAATAATGGATGCAGTGTTTTCAAGTACATGTGACACTGAACACTCTAAGTCACTGTATCTATTTTCTTTCAGAATTGATATTACTATGAAAAAAGGACTTCATGATTTTTTCTTCAAAATTATTTATTTTTTATGCATTTGGTACAGGGTTTCACTATACAGCTTATACTTATAGTGATCCTCCTGTGTTCTGCCACCCCAGGGCTGGGATTACAGGCATGTGCCACTACACCCAAACTCAGTAGCCTGCTCAATGAACCAAGGGGGGGGGTCAGCACATCATGTGTATTCACAATTATTTAAAAATTGGTTTTTAGAATTTTATAAAAAACACATGTAATATTTGTATAAGTTGTGAAACACTATAGCAAACCTGATAGATCACCCTAACCATATAATATAAACACTGGAACAGGGGCCGGGGAGATGGCTCAGTGGAATAAGTGCTTCCCTGGCAAGTGCAAGGGCCTGAGTTCAATCCCTGGTTCCACAAAAAAAAAAAAAAAAAAAAAAAAAAATGGAACACCATCAATATTACTGCTGTATCTATATGCTTCTTTCCCACCCTGTCCTCCCACAAAAGCACATTTCTGAGATGTGTCTAGCTTTATATCTTAATCATACTGTATACTCATAAAATAACAAAATAAACTGTACAGTCTTCAATAACTTGCTATTTTTCTTGTGAAATTCGTACATGTCGCGTATGATAAGACTAGTGCTATTCAAAGTATGGTCCAAAGCCTAGAGTTATTGCTCAGTGACAGGGTACTTGCTTCGCATGCAAGAGCCCTAGATTCAACTACCCATACTGCAAAAATGTCAAAAGGAAATAAAAACAGGATTCCATGTATAAGGGTTGGCTGTATAGAATCTAATAGGGGTTGGTCCACTCAATTGTACACAAAAATTCGTTCACTCACTCTCTGTATGGGTAAACAATAATGTACTCAAGGAGTTCACAGTAGAATAAATAAAACAAATAATCATAATACAAAGCATACTGCCTATGGAACATGATCAAGCAGGGAACAAACATGGCTTATGGGAGCTTAAAGACGAGATTAACTAACAGAGCTGGTCAGTGAAAATCTTGTAGAAAAAAAGGCACTTGAAATCAGTGATAAATAACAGGAGGGATTTTTTAAAACAAGGAAATATTTTAGTTGAGGAAACAAGAAAGTACTGATCATGGTTAGCACACTGAATGTGAACGGCTCTCTGAGAGGAGTGTAAGATTAGAAAGGAAGATGAGGGTCAGATCATGGAGACCTTTTATTTTATTTTATGTATGGATGTAATATTGAAGACAATGCAGAGTCTTAGTGCTGAGCTATAATCCCAGACTTTTCTCTGTTGTTTTATTTTCTATTTTATTAGTACGTTTGCAGTTCATGCAGTTTATAATCAATCATTTAGATTTAATCTTTGCCATGGTTCATATAATCTAGTCCCCACTAAAAGTAAATATTCTGCATTTCAGTTGCTCAGAGCACTCATGAGGCAGAGGTCAGTGAAATCTGTTCTACAGAAGTATCACCATTACCATACACATTGCTATTCTTAAAAATATCTTCAGTGCTGGGGATGTAGCTGAATGGCATAAGCAGGGCCAGGGAGATGGCTCAATGGAATAAGTGCTTCCATGGCAAGTGCAAGGGCCAGAGTTCAACCCCCAGTTCTGCAAAAAAAAAATAAATAAAAAATAAAAAAATAAAAGACATAAGCTTGGCAAGTGCAAAGTCCCAAGTTCAATCCCTAGTACTAAACACGCGCGCGCACACACACACACGCAGTCTTCAAAGAGCTCAAATGCCAATACAGTGCACACTGTTGCTGCAAAAGATTTACACATAATTGTTTATATTTAGCAGAAGTTAAAAAATGTCTCTAGGTTATAGAAACAGGCAGAACTTCAAATTTCAAATTTTCTAATTTTTCACTTTATTGTTCAAGTAACAAAATGTCTATTAAGTATATATAATGTCCTATCATAAAATAGACTCCCTAAAATCAATCTAGTATTTTCTCATTCTTCAACTAAGAGTGAGGCACTGAAAGATTATATCATGAGTAATGTTAGAGGTGGACCTAGAGCTTGCTTGACTCCTACCATATAGTCCACTTTCTCTTGCCTAACCAACCAAGGGCTCAAATGTGACACTATTTTATTTTAATTTTTTGTATTTTGAAAACTTATGAGAATTTTAAGGGGCTGGAGATACGACTCAGTAGAACAAGAGCTTCCCTGGCAAGTTCAATCCCCAGTTCCATTAAAAAAAAAAAAAGAAAAAGAAAAAAACGAAATATTTAGAGCTATTAAACAGATTGCTCTTGCACAACTATTAATTGTATTTTTGCACAACTACTTTATGGCAAATTCCCAAGCTCCTGACCTACAAAAGCTCTTCAGTATCACAATATCTAAGATCTGAATTTGATTACCATTCCTAGACACTCACTTTTGGCCTAGGAAATGCAGTGTCAAGCATAAGAGGAAAATTTCTGCCTACTCAAAAAGCAATCCCTGCTGAGCATGTTGTCACATACCTGGGATATCTATTGGCTTGGGGGCAGGAGGAAGGCTGTAATATTACTATGTTTGAAGCTGGCTTGGGCTTCAAATTCAATTTTTCAACTCTCAGAACCCATATATTAGCCTAAACTACACAGTGAGACCACCTCAAAAAACAACAAAAACCCCCAAATCACTAAGCCAGCTATCACTGTGCACCTACAGTTCCAGGTATGTAGGAGTCTGAGCAAGGAAGATCATTTCAGCCTGGGAGTTTGGGGCCAGCCTGAGCAATATACAGATACCCATCTCAAAACAAACACATAAAACCCTTTGAATAACCAATAAGGTATGACGATAGGCTCATTCAAAAAAGACAGTATTTATAAAACAAAACAATGTATGTACGTGCTTGGAAATCTTCATTTAAATCATACCTAGGAAGGACAACTGGGCTAAAGAAGAATAACAATTATATGACTACCATAAAAAACCTGAAATTTTTAATTTTTGGCCAAGGCCAGACAAAATCTTCAAATAAGAGGTAGAGAAAATGCCAAAACTTTCCCTTTAAGAAATTGTACTGCCTCCCGATAGCGCCCATTATCAAGGACAAGTGCTACACTCTTGCTTGAGTTTCTGCATTATTAGGGGGAAGAAATCTGAACTGCTTCTATAGTAGGTTACCTCAACAAAGTTTGGTGTGTTTGCTTTTCTCATTCTGGGATAGTGGTCTCCCATAAGTTCCCTCAGAGCCGGACATTGGTAAAGAGCTGTGTCTTTCACATCATGCTATTCTATCAGCAGGAAACAAGGTTAACTGAACTCTAATAGATGGTCACAGTCAGTTTCCAAGGGGGGACTGGATACCAACAAAGGCATCTGGGGAGATGGAAAACTAAACCTGGCTGTGAATTAGGTCAACTTTGAAAATTACTGCTCAATTGTACCAAGGTGGCTGAAAACCTAATGCTTACTCATCCTGAAGTCTCCAAAACCCAGAATAAGGACCCAAGGCCCAGAGCACTAAAACTCACTTCCACCTACTCAGTTCAACTGGGCTATATTCTGTTTAAAGCAATCCTCTCCTCATTAGAAGTAGGAACCTGGCTGGGGCAAAGCCAGATCCTGAGCACTGTTTCCCCAGTGCATACCCCAACAAGCACCCTAGTGCTGCTGTCACCACCCTGAAGTAGAGCAGATGCCCAGGCTTTAGCTCACTGCAGCCGGTATTGTTTACGCTCTTTTGCCACCTTGGCCTCGCATAAGGCCAGGAAAGTCCCCATACAGTCCGCCAGGACTTCCGGAACGGGCTCCGCAGCACGGGATACTCGTCCCTGGCACGCAGGCTGACACTTACGCTCCCCAGGCAGGGAGAGGTCGGGCCCTAAGGTCGGATTCCTAAGGTTGGAACAGGGTCTGCAGGACACCCAGAAGGTAGGAGCACAGCCGAGGCATTGGCGCAGCGGTGGCGACTGGGAAACGCCTCCTCCGGGGGCGGGACCCAGAACAGGGCCGTCTGAGAGCCCGCCCCACCCTCACGCCCCTCCAAACACACGGAAGTCTTAAAGGGCCTCTGCATAAGCCTTTGCCCAAAGATTTGCAGCCCTTAAGGCGCTGCCACAGGCTTTCGAAGGCAAGAGGTAGCTGCAGGCCCAACTAGAAGGGCTAATGCATTCGGTGGACTAGACCTCTTTTTCTGCCAGAGACAAAGGAGATACGACCAGCTCCCAGTATCATAATCCTAATCCTTACTTGAAGGGTGAAAAAAATTACTGCAGGTAGCAACCAAACCATCAGGATAAATATATGAAACAAATTAAAGTTAAATTAAAATATACATTTTAAATATGCGGACTAAAATATGCATTTTCAATTAATGCCTGGAGCCATCCTTTCTTGGGTTTTGTTTTGTTTTGTGGAAACAGGGATTTAACTCTGGCCCTTGCACCAGGGAAGCACTTATTGCACTGAGCCATCTCCCCCAACCCTCCTTCCTTCCCTCCCTCCCTTCCTTTCTTCCTTTCTTTTTTTATGGTACCAAGGATTGAACTGAGGACCTTGCGCTTGCCAGGCAAGCACTTATTCCACTGAGCTATCTCATTTCTTGTAATGTTAACTCAAAGGCCCAAAAAAGAATTTCAGTACCCTGAAATGAATTCACATTACCCTCTCACTGACTCTCTTCTTTGTAGGAGAAAACTCAGGCAATATCAGATAGAAAGACAATAGAAGATAAACTAGAAAAAGAACCTTCCCTTCTTGTGAGTAAAATGAGACCTTTCTGAAACTTGCCAAGAATTCACTATAATTTCTAGGAGTAAAGAATATTACACATGCTCATAATCCCAGTACTCTGGGAGGCTGAGGCAGGATTACTGCAAATTAGACCCCAGCCCTTGTGATTGAGTGACTTTGCAAGACCCTGTCTCAAAATAAAATGAAAAAGGGCTTGAGGATGTAGTATAGTGTAAAGGTTCTGCGTTACCATCACCACCACCAAAAGAAAGCATAGAACTACAACTGTGATGCACAGCCATCCAGTTTCATATAAAGACTCAAGAAAGCTGTGGGCTAAACTTTATTAATCTCTCAGAAAACTGTCTTGGTCTTTGAAATCATCAAGGTTTTATCAATGAGTTTCAATTTTCTTTTCATGTAAGTTTCTACATTTTATCTATCATATCAAGAACAAAGAGATTTTTTTTTTTGGTGGAACTGGGGATTGAACTCAGGCCCTTCTACTGAGCTATCTCCCCAGCCCCTATCTTTTTCTGAGAAAGGGTTTCACTATGTAGTTCAGGCTGGTCTTGAACTCACTATGGAACCTATGCTGACCTTGAATGAACTAACAATACTCCTACCTCAGTCTCCCTAGTGCTGGCATTATAGGCAAGAGATTTACCTACTTGTAAAGCCTGTATTCATTCCTCCATCTCATTTAGATGAATAAATTCACTTTACCTAAGCCTTAGGCCATTATCAAAGTAGCACTTTGACAACAATTCCTCTCTCTGGGCTATTAGGGCAATTAAGTAAGTTTACTAATATATATTTGTAGCCGGGCGTGGTGGCGCATGCCTGTAATCCCAGCACTCGGGAGGCTGAGGCAGGAGGATTGTTGTGAGTTCGACACCAGCCTGAGCTACAAAGTGAGCTTAAGGCCAGCCTGAACTGCATAGTGAGACCCTGTCTCAAAAAGACAAAAAAAAAAAAAAAAAAAAAAAAAAAAAAAAAAAAAA